>JAODAL010006316.1:0-134651 GCA_025379985.1 Phyllomedusa bahiana | reverse complement strand
GGCCCGGGACTAAATAGGAGCAGTGCCGGCAAGAACCAATTACCGCGCACGGGCCCCTTTAAATTCAAATTTCCGGCGCACGCCCCTAGGGGCGGAGCTACGCGCCGGGGACCGGACACAGACTGAGCAGGAGCGCGGCCGTGTAAGAGAGCGCCGGAGGGGACCGATGCACGAGCGGACCCCGAACCCGATGCGCGGGACGGGGCTCCGCTGGGAGCAGGTGCACGGGCGCGCCTGCGACCCGGGACAGTGGTCGCAGGGGCGTCCGTGACAGTAGACCAAAAGGGAAACCTGTAAAAACAAGCGGAAACACTACACAAACCGATAATAGGCTGATTAGGCTATCCAGTACCCTGGAAAGCTGAGTGATACCACCCATGAATTTACTTTTCCATCATAACCTGCTGTGGGGGATAGGATGTCATCCAGGTTGCCTGGATGCTGAATAGGCTATCCAGCACCTAGGAAAACTGTGTGGAAGCTCCCACAGTGGGAAACGGGGCATCCCTGGCAACAGTAATATAAAAACAGTAGTTGTATGTGGACGCTTGTCGGCTCTCACAGTACATGACGGTTGGTAAATTAAAAAAGACAGGGCACTTCCCGCTCTAAACCCCCTTATGCCCACCTACTCCTTCACCCCCACTCTAACCTGCCCTCCTCAGATAATACACTTAACTTCCCAAAGAGCAGCTGAAAGTCTGCAGAGCAGTCGGTGCTCTACCGAGGAGAGGGGTGGAGCATTACTGCTGCTCCCTCTCCTCCCAGCAGTGCACTCAGGTGCTGCTCTTCTGACAGCATCCAGCATGGGTGCTGGGGAGGCTGTAATCTAACCTTCCCCACTATCGCTGTGTTCACTGCAATTGCTGCAACTCACCTGCTACTCCCCCGCCGCAGATGAAACCCCTCCCTTCCCTCACAAGACAGGCGCAGTGGGTGGGGAGTAGAGAAAAGAGGTGAAAAGTGCCATTTATGGAGTGGGCTCAGCTCTTAACACTGCTTCATAATTATATACAGTGTAAACCATAAGTTTACATACACTTTATAAAAAGATACATATGCATGTTTTTCTCACTATCTGGCTATCTGACAGGAAATCTCAATAACTCTTGCCCGTTTTAGGTCCATTAGGATTACCAAAACTATTTATATTTGTAAAATGCCAGAATAATGTGAGAGAGAGAATTTTTAAGGCATTTTTATTACTTTCTGCAGACTCAAAAGTTTACATACATTTCATTAGTATTTGGTAGCATTGCCCTTAAACTGTATGACTTGGGTCAAACGTTTTGGATATCCTTCCACAAGCCTAACACCATAGTTGGTGGGAATTTTGGCCCATTCCTCCTGACAGAACTGGTGTATCTGAGCCATGTTTGTCGGTCACCTTGCTCTCACCTGCCTTTTCCTATTTGCCCATAAATTTTCAATATGATTGAAATTAGGGCTTTGTGATGGCCACTCCAAAACATTGGTTATCCTTAAGCCACTTTGTAACCAGTTTGGCAGTATGCTTCGAGTCATTATCCATTTGAAAGACCCAAGCGTTAACTTCTTGGCTGATGTCTTGAGATGTTGCTTCAGTTTTTCCACATAATCTTCTTTCCTTATGTTGCCAACTATTTTGTGAAGTGCACCAGTCCCTCCTGCAGCAAAACAACCCCACAACATGATGCTGCAACTCCTGTGTTTCACATTTGGGATGGTGTTCTTAGGCTTCCAAGCGTCTCCCTTTTTCCTCCAAATGTAACGATGGTCATTATGGTCAAACAGTTAAATTTTAGTTTCGTCAGACCACAGGACATGTCTCCAAAAATGTAGGTCTTTGTTCTTGCGTGAATTTGCAAACATTAATCTGGCTGTTATATGCTTCTTTTAGAGTAATGGCGTCTTCCTGGGGGAGTGGCCTTTCAGCCCATGTTGATACAGTACTTGTTTCTCGGTGGATAATGACACAATCTTAGCAGCTTCCACCAGCATCTTCACAAGGTCTTTTGCTCAGTTCTCTGAGACATAGAACTTCCTAAACGGTATGATGGCTGGACATTCCCATCTTGTTTGTATGTGCGTATAATTGTTTGTACAGATGAACAAGGCACCTTCAGCTATATGGAAATTTCACCTACGGATGAACCAGACTTGTGCAAGTCCACAATTATCTTCCTGACATCTTGGCTGATTTCTTTAGACTTTCCTGTGTTACACACAGAGGCAGTCTGTTTCTGGTGTGATTACACAAATACATCCATAGGTATGTTTCTAATTAACTCAGATGTAGCCAATAAACCAATCAGAAGCTTCCAAACACATGACATCATCATGTGGGCTGTCTCTAATTGTTTAAAGGCATTGTAGTCCTAGTGTATGTAGACGTTTAACTTTGCAGAAAGTAATAAAAATGGCTTAAAGGGAACCTGTCACATAGGTTATGCCCCCCTTGCTGAGGACAGCACAAGCCAGTGTCAGACCTGCTGTTTCCAGCACTGTGTCCCTTATTCTGTAAGATGCTGCAGTTTTAGAGCATTTACCCCTTAAATCTTATTCATAAGCAGGTGTTAGCTCCACCCACCAAAGGATAGCTCCGCCCACTGACAGTTATTCACATGTTTCTACCTATTCAAAGTAATAGGTTTATCAGTTGAGGTGGGTGGGGCTAGCCTCCAATTGGCTGGGTTTGAAAAAAACTGACACATTGAAGGACTCTTCAAATGACTCTTCTGGCTGAAAACTGCAGATTTGAGAATTAAATACACGAAAACTCCAGTATCTTACAGAATAAGGGACACAGCACTGGAAACAGCATGTCCGTCACTAGTTTGTGCTGTCCTCAGCCAAGGGGGCAAAAACTATGTGACAGGTTCTCTTTAAAAATTCTCTCTCATTATTCTGGCATTTGGCAAATATAAATAATTTTGGTAATCCTAATTGACCTAAAACAGGTAAAGTTTATTCTGATTTCATGTCATATAGTGAGAAAAACATGCGTATGAGTCTTTTTATATAGTGAATGTAAACTTCTGGTTTAAACTGTAATTGTATAATCATATAGCTGCACCCCCGTACAGACAGGCAGACGTAGGCACCCTAGGTGGTCGCCTTACTCTGCCTGCCCATCATTCTGGCCCTGCTCACATGCACAAGAAACAATAACAGAATCACATTTTTTTTTTCCAATTTTATCCCCTCAAAAAATCAAATTAATCAATAATTTATGCACAGATGTTATGGCTTACCTGATCGCGGTTGGTGGATTCCCTGGCTCACATGAGGGACAGCACTGAGAAGCAGATCTAAAGAGCCCTGGTATTCATTCTCAACTTCTGTAAGAGGGCTTTGACAAGGGCCACATATGGGATTTCTCTAAAAACGGCAGATTTTGGGGAATCAATGCTGCATTTCATTGACCTGGTCACATCTACCTGTTCCAGTGAAAAATGGATACAAATTGAAAATCTGCAAAAAAAGGGAAATTTTTCGAGTTCGCCTCCACTTTGCTTTAATTTCTGTGAGATACCTAATGGGTTAACAAACTTCCTAAACACTGCTTTAAACACTTTAAGAGGGATAGTTTCTTAGATGGAGTAATTTATGGAAGCATTTAAAGGGGATTTATCGCTTCATCAGTTCGTCTGTTTCATTGTACTTTCAGTTTCTCAGCTCCTCAAATCCAGGGGTGTTCTTCCCCTTCCAACTGGGTATTTGTTAACTGAAGGGGGATGACATCATCCCCCCTTCACTTTTCGTGCTTGCTCCCGAGTCAGTGTGTTTGTTTGAGATCAGTGGGAGGGGATGGCACATCCCTGCTCTCCCCCCCCCCTCTCTGTCTGAGGCCACCTGTCACTGTGTCGTTCCTCTCCTTATGCGGTGGTATTTTGTAAGAGCGCTTTGTGTGCATACCACGGGCCTGCATTCAGTCTAGACAGTCTTCTATGAATGTAGAGCACTAATCTCTTCTCCTCTCACAGCTGGAGGTTTGTTACAGTTGAATCCAGTCTTCTATGAACTCATCCAGAGCAGCACATATCTATCTCCCTTCTATGTTTACACACAGGAGCATTAGGCACTGAGCACAATTCTGCTGTTTTCTGATTGTAGAAGCAGCTGCAGTGTTACTGTGGAGCTGCTGGCTGTGCAGAGTAAAATTTTTCCGGCCCCTTATTCTGAGTGAGAGAGGCAGGAATGCACGCTCCCTTGAATACGACTGGGGGCCACATAGAATGTAAATTAGTAGAGCCGTCAGCCAATGAAATGAAAGGAGGTGAAATCCAACCGGCACTGGGGAACAGTGTTTACAGAAAACGAAGATATAGGAGACCGTGAAAACAAGACAGCTTTGCAAATGACATCCAATTGCAAAGTTGCTTGTTGTCATTGTCCCCTTATTCTGAAGACCATTTAATGTAATGATACAACCCCTTTAACATACAGGCACCTCAAAGCCAAGTCAGAACTGGACTGGTCCCTAAAAAAATCTACGTTGCAAATTTTCTTGAAAATGTGAAAAATTACTACTAAATTGCTAAGCCCCCTAATGTCATAAAAAAGACATTTAAAAAAATTATGTCAACCTACAGTAGACGTATGATAGATGCTAGTTAGAATCTATTTTGAGTGAAATAACTATCTTGCACGCATACATTTTTGAAGTTTGAAAATGGCAAATTTTTCCAAATTTTCACAATATTTGGACATTTTTCACAAAGGATTGTATGTACCAAACTTTTTTACTATTTTAAAGCACAATGTGTCACGAGAAAAGAATCTCTGAAGAACATGGAAAGGTAAAAGTGTCAAAAAGTTATTCTCACATAAAGTGTCACGTCATATTTCAAAAATTGGGCTGCGTCAGGAAGGTCAAAACTGGCTGCGGCAGTAAAGGTTTTAAATAAATAAATATATATATACTGTATACATACTGTATTTAATGTAAAATTACATTAAGATAACAAATCCCGAAAAAAAGGCAAAAAGATTAGGAAAATAATTGAGCATAAAAATGTGTTAGAGCATTTAAACCTGTGTGTGTATTAATGAAAATATGTAATCAAGAACAGGGTCACAAACTGGTCAGTGGGGATGTGATACGTCTCATGGTAGTGTGACATGTTAATGAAGAGGGGGGATTTTTTTCTCCCTGCCCTGAGTGCAATTTAGTCTAGAACTGGTCTGGATGGAAGTAAAACCTTTGTGCCTGTAATACTTAGGGAAATTGTCTGATTTTCTAATAACATGTATTTTAGAAAAAGTCTTATAATTTCATCTAATATACTTTTTATTCCATGTGGTGGTTGTAAGTCTTCCTTAAAGTCTTGTCATTTGTGATTTGGGGTCTCTAGGGATTGAACTTGTTTTTACAGTACATTTTACAGATGCACATTATTGTCTGATATTTACATCATGTGACCTGCAATGTTTCCATAAAATCATGCTACATAATTGAAACATTACATCCATGAGTGTGGTATATCATCATATGAGGGCACAAAGTTACATTAAAAATGACTTTTTTAGGTATGAATGAATGCAAAAGATCCAGCGTGAGAACCACTGTGATGATATAAAAAGTCTCAAAACTGTATTTTCAAAAGATTAAAAATATATCAGGGCATAATACACTGCTAGATGCAGTACAGACTTTTTTTTAGGTAGTTGCAATATATTTAGAGAGTAAAAAATTTTCTTAGTATCTGCCCACCGTGTGTTTTTGTTTTTTTGTTTTCAGACTACCAAATAATACAATATGGGTTATCACTAGAGATGGACGAATTTCTCAAAAATTTGATTCGCCGACTTCTCCGAATTTTCCGACAAAATCCGTTTCGGTCCGAATTACTTCAGGATGAATCGCGTTAAAAACAGCTATTTCCTGGCTGCACAGAGCCTGTAGGGTGCTGTAGAACATTGTGCCATGCTTAAATATGCAGAGGGAGCTTGGTTTGGTCTTCATACAATGCTGTGTTTTAGTATGACATGCACATGACTGCCGCCGCTTTTAGAATCGCTTCACCCTTCAATTCCCTGGGCACTTACGGGTGCAAAACCGACCAAAAAACTGAAGTGGGAACGCAGCCTGACAAGGTAACGTCAGCGCCAGCTGGAAAGAAACGAGCTGAGGGCTAAGATCCTACAATAGCGTCAAAGAACCCAGAAGTAGGTTACCGGAGCCACCACAGACCGCAGAATAGTAAGGGGACGTCACAGCAGGAGTCACCCTGCGAGGCCACAGCATCCGGTGTCATCTACCACACACTAGGTCATACACTTTCTCCCAGATGACATCTGACAACCCCAGCCAAGAGTCGGTGGGTTTGTCACACACAACCCCCTGTCCTCAACCCACCTCTGTCCTGTTCGCTTCCCACAGCCAGGGAACTACTTTGTGCTGTGGCCTCTGCACCACTAAACAGTGAGGACAAAATATTTGAGGACAATGGGAAGCAAAGAGGCGGGGAAGACATCTGTTGCTTCTTGCAGAAGCTGGCAAATAGTGATGAGGAGAGTTGCAATGGGGGTTATGTTGTGAGTGGTTAGGCTCTGTACAGCGAGACCGTTGAGGTGGACGGTGGTGACAGGCAAACACTAGCAAATCAATGTAGCCGATCGCACTTGGGAGCTGGGTGAAGCAAGCAAGGCTGGGACAAGGTATTCTGGTGCCCTAGTTAGACAAGGCATAAAGTGCCCCCCAAATGGAAAATTCAGCCCTCTCCATGCCTCCTTATGCCCCCTTTTCTCCCTGGGATGAAGTGGCGCCCTACGCGGTCGCTTACCCTCGACTACCCATTGTCCCGGCCCTGGAAGCATTCCGTTTTCTCTACATTAAGTTTTAGGAGACGGGAGGAGAATAAGGAGGATTTGGACGACAGAAAATCTGGGATCTTCGACAGTAGAGAATTAATGTCTGGGCCGGAGATGTAAAGTTGGGTGTCATCAGCATACTGGTGGTTTTAAAAGCCATGTGATGCTCAGAGCTAACCCAGACCAACAGTGTACAAGGGTTCATCATTATCATTTGGAGAATAGAGTGGCAGCTTGCGTGTCAGGCAGTGGCGCAGCCCGTAAGTCGGTAGTGTGGCCGGGAGTCAGCAGGGTGTCAGCAGTGCGAGGTTGGGAGCCAGACGGCCATGATTTAGACCACCCACTTCGCAGGTTCTAGAAATTAGTGGCACAGGGCCTCACCGGGTCAGCGGCGGTTACAGTCAGTCAGTGCGGAGCTTTGGTGGTAAAATCACCTACTCGACAGTGTGCCAGTTTTTTGAGGAGACACCAGATGAGGTGAACATAACTATATGTAGAATCTGTGGGCAGAAAGTAAAGCGTGACCAGGGACCTAACGTTGGCACCATGGCCCTGCATCAACATCATGCAGTATCACCATACTTGTTTCAGATGTGGTGGTCCATCCTGTCCCAACATCTGCAGCACACAGTGGCACGCCTCCCATTTCAGGCAGTCAAGGCTTCCCCACCTCTGCTGAAGACAACTCCCTGTCTATTACATCATCTACCAGTCCAGATACTCCTGCTCCTCGGCACTCATGGTGCCAGCAGTCGTTCACTGAGTTTATTGCCAAGAGACAGCAGTATGCGTCTAGCCATCCCTAAGTGCAGAAGCTGACCGTACTCCTGTCCAAGTTGGTGGTACTGCAGTCCCTCCCTTTTCAAGTGGTGGACTCTGCACCATTCAAAGAACTGGCCAGGAAACTTGGAATTCACTTCAGCCATTGTAACAACACGAGTAGTGGCTCCTCTGGACCACCGCAAGCGGTGGTAGCGGCCACGCCAGGGAGGTCCCGGTTTTCACCAGAGCCCACCTCAAGGCAGGATGGACTTTCTGCGGTGGGTGTCCTACCAGGTCGATACCCCTGGCGCGACTAGCTTGCGGTGGCAGCCGAGGCGCAGCGAGGTACAGAATCGTAAGACGAAACTCGTAGTCAAAGGTAAAGCCAACAGGTCACGGCAGGTGGCGGAGATTCGAGGTCAGGTAACGTAGCAGAAAGGTCGGGTACACGGGCAGACAGGAACTGATGAACAGGGGGAAATTAATGAACAGGAACAAATATATTAAAAGGGGGAAATTATTGAACAGGGGGAAACTGATGAACAGGAATAAATATATTAACAGGGGGAAAATTATTTAACAGAGAAAGGCCATTAACGATTTTTGATGATCCAAGCGGACAGGAGTACACCCGTGTGTAATTTTAATGTAGGCCAGTGGCAGCTCATACGTGACACCTGTCTTTTACTCAGGCCCTTTCATGCAGACATGCGTTATTTGTCAGTCCCCAGGACTATGGGATGAATAACGTCGTTCCACTGCTTCATGTTGTCACGGACAGCGGTAGTGAATCCACTGGACCACCGCAAGCGATGGCAATAGCCACGCCAGGGAGTGGGGTCTAAGTAGGTCCCGGTTTTCACCAGAGCCCACCGCAAAGCGGGATGGGCTTGCTGCGGCGGGAGTCTACCAGGTCGCTACCCCTGACGTGACTTGCTTGCGGTGGCAGCCAAGGTGTAGCGAGGAACAAAATCGTAAGGCAAACTCGGAGTCGGGGACAAATGTAAGGTCAGGACAGCCGGCAAGGATCGTGGTCAAGGGACAGAGGCAAGAGGTACGGTACATGGATATGACAGACGAGGCTGAAGGAAACTCTTTCCCTATAGGCTCTAAATATTATTATTAGTATTATTTATTTTATAGTCTTGGAGGCAGTTGTGTGAGGAGCCTTTCCATTACAAATGCAGCTAAAGGATTTCCACAGCTTTAAAAATCTGGACACCTGGATAATAGTTCAGCAAACTTTTCCTTTATCACCTGTGTTATCTGTTCATGAATAGTGATGAGCGATTACGTTGACTATCATCATCGGGTCGATAGTCGATATCGGCAATTATCAAGACATTTCGATAGTCGATGATAGTTATCCCCGATGACCTTTAAAGTCAGGGAAGGAACAACCCCTTTCATTCTTACACCCAAAAACAGGGCTAAAAAAAGGGGGAAAACATCCAAACAGTCAAATGGGTGCACATCTTAGGCAAACAAAAATTAGGTTATAAAAGCCACAGAAAAAAAATACAGACCATTCATTTTCCCTGTCTTGTACCACAGCATGCCCCTTAAACCCGTATGACCCCAAATTTAAAAAAGGTGGAAGGCAGTTTTTTGAACATATTTTTTTGAACTGGACATGATATACCTTTTTTGGACCAGCATGACCCTTAACCTATTGACCCCGATTAAAAAATGCCCGGAAAAAAAGGGGTCTTTTTAACCACCCTTTTAGTTGACGGGCTTGATTCTTTTCCCGTACCGCAGTATGACCCTTAAACCTGTCTGACCCCCCAAAATTTTAAAAAATGCTGGAAAAAAAGGGGTCTTTCAACCCCATTTTAGTTGAATGGCTATGACTAAACCTTTCGTACCACAGTTACCATTAAACCTGTTGCCCCCAGATTAAAAAGTGCCGAAAAAGGGTCTTTCAACCACCATTTAGTGGAATGGACATTTACTATGCCCGTCCTGTACCGCGTAGACCCTTAAACCTGTCTGACCACAGATTAAAAAAATCCTGAAAAAGGGGTCTTTGAACCACCTTTTAGTTTAAATGGCATTGCTATACTGTCCCCGGAGCAGTATGACCAATAAAAATGTCGTCTGACCCACAGATTAAAAAGTGCCGGAAAAAAAAGGGGTCTTTGAACCCCATTTTAGTTGAACTGGACATTGACTTCCGCCTGGACCACATTTGACCATTAAACCTTCTGACCACAAATAAAAAAATGCTGGAAAAAAGGAGTTTTTAACACCATTTTAGTTGAATGGCATTGACTTTTCCTTTTTGGGGCCCACTGAGCCCCCAAACTGCTAACCCCCCACTTAAAAAAATGCCAGAAAAAGGAGTCTTTAACCAACATTTTGTTGAAATGGACATTGACTTACCCTGTCCGGTAACCAAACGTTCAAGTCTTCTGAACCCCCCCTTGTACAATTAGAGGAATATTTTTTATCGCTTTTTGTACATGCAATTTTTTAGTAGTTTAATTTTTTAGAAAAACTCTTTAAAAAGGACGGAAAACCCCCACGTCTTTGTTTCTCTTTTTTTTTTTGTATTAAATGGGTTGTCTCATACAGGAATGTGCTTTTTTAAAAATTTTGCAAAAAATAAGTCATTTTGCAATAGTGTCCTTAACAGTGTCCACCCATTCCCGTTTTTTTCAGCACCACACCCTTACACTTTTTCAAATTTTGAAGAACAAAAGCTGTTTGAAAAAACATTTTTTTAGAAAAGGACCCGTAGTATGCTTTTAGATAGTTATTTCACAGCAAAATGCCCCCCAAAATTCAAAAATGGGCCCTTGAGCCACTTTTGAAGATTGTGAAAAAAATGTATGTTAAAAACCACATTTTTAGAATAGGACCCGTGTATGCTGCATTTCACAGCAAAATGCCCCCGAAAATTAAAAAAATGACCCTTGAGCCACTTTTGAAAATTTGTGAAGAACAAATGTCTGTTAAAAAAACAAAAATTTTTTTAGAATGGGACCGTAGTATTGCTGCTTTTAAAAACCCGCATGACCCAAAAAATTAAAAAAATGATTCTCGGGCCCACTTTTAAAAAGCTGTGAGGGGGAAAGGCCACTTAAAAAGCCACTTTTCTTTTCCCCAAAGGCCCCATTTTTACAGCTGTATCTCACAGAAACATAAACCCAAAAAAAATTATAAAAATGACTTTTAAAGCCACTTTTTAAAAAATTTTGTGTTGGAAAAATTTCCACTTAGAAGCCCCTTTTTCTTTTTCCCCAAAGGGCCCTGATTTTGCTGTATCTCAAAAGCTACATGACCCCAAAAAATTATAAATATGACTTCTCAGCCACATTAAAAATTGTGAGGGAGTAATTCCAGTTAAAAGCCACATTTCTGTTCCAAATGACCTAATTTAGCTGTATCTCACAGCAACATGACCTCAAAACCATTGACAATGCGAAAAACTTCTAAAGATAAAGTGATAAAGGGAATACGGTGTTTTCATGAAACTGCTGTCTTTTACAGTTCCTCCCCAGCAAAACCAGCAAAATGAACTTTTGGGGAAAAGAGAATAAAAATTGCATAAGAAATGATCTTTTTAAAAAAAAAAGTTTTCAAGAGGACCATTTCTGTTTGAAGAGGAATGTGAAGTAGACCGGCAACTAATCGGTGACCTCGGCAATTAAGGCCACAACATCATAAAGGAAACCATGCCTGATTCATCTTGTTTGAAAGTCAAACGATCCACATTATGTGGAAAGCCGGATGCGTTTGTCTGTAATGACTCCTCCAGCTGTGCTGAAGTCCGCTCAGATATGACGCTGGCTGCTGGGCAGGTCAACACCTTTCAAATGGCGTGGAGAGCAAGTCGGGCCATTCATCCATTTGGATACCCAGAAGTCAATTGGGTCTGGAACACATCCAAAAACATCAGTGTTGAGACGCAGATAGTCGTGCACCATGATCTTAAGCTGGTCTCTGTGTGTTGTATGTGTGCCCTGCATTACATGCGTTGGTGAGGTGGTAAATAAAGATTGCCAGAGGTCACCCATTAGGCTTCTTCCACATGCCTGCTGCTGCCGCTGTGGCTACTTGGCACTCTACTGCTATCACTTCGCTGGCGTTGTTCCACCGTGACATTTGAAGAACGTGAAGCAGACGCAACAGATTTCTCCAGTTGATCAATCAGCAAGGTCTCCATTTCCTGCATTTTACTCTCTATTTTGGGTGGGTGAAGGAAAGTGCTGAGTTTTGTTTTGTACCAGGGATCCAGGAGGGTGGCCACCCATAACTGTTGCTCATTTTGATGGCCTTAATGCGAGGATCATGTTGGAGGAAATGAGCAAACCAAGCACTCATGTGAGAGATGGAGCCTTGTTTCCAAGCCTCTGGGTCGAGGGGGACTAGCAAACTGATCTTCCTCATATTCCTCCTCCGCCTCAAAATTTGCGCTAACCTCTTTCCAAGGACAGGGACGTCCCGGGAACGTCGGTGTCCAGGAATACCCCTCCTCCTCCGCTTCCTCCGGCACACCTTAAACACACCCCTTACTTGCCTCAGATGATGAAACCCCTGAAGCTGAGGCCCCTTGCATTTACCCCTGGACCCCGAACCACTCCCAAAAATAAAGGGAACCAAAAAATTTTGTAAAACTGTCGGGCCTTGTGCATTCAAAGGAGAAAAAAGGCCCATTTCGCATCTGTGTTTTGTCTCCTCCTCTGTCGCTGAGGGGAACCTTAGTTTCGGGATGTCAAACGATCTTTTCCCGAACTAAATCCCCAAACAATGTTTCATGCTGAAAAGGGAAACGCCGCACTGACCTTTTTTGGTGGTTCTTCAAAACGGGCAAAAATGGTGCAGGAGCTTTTTTAAACCGCCTCCATTTCTGGGTTTGGCGGGAACACCCCGGGTTTCCGCCCCGTGCTTGTCAGGCCTTTGTGTCACTTCGTATTGCGAAATTTGGCATTGCGCTCCCTGCCACAATTGCTGGGGGCATGTGGAGGGGGGAAATTTTTCCGGGCGTGTTCCATGTCAAAAATGAGACGGTTTGACGGGGACCGAGCTGACGCTGCAACGCACCCCGGGCGGGACCAAGAAAGGGTGCGAAGGCGGAAGTGCGAACTCAGCCCTCGACCCTTCCTCGGGCGGCAGTCCAGCCCCGGGGTAGCGTTTTAAAAATTTTCTGGACGAAAAGGGTTTTCATGACATGTGCCAGGAAAGGGGGATGTGCTCCCCCTACCGTTTTTAAAGGGGCCCGGGCCACAGTTTTCCCGACCGTTATCAAAACCCCAAATTTTCCCTGGCACAAGGTTCTTGTCACCACCCCAGCGCTGGGGTCTCGTTGGGAGAGCCGTCCACAGCCCTGCCCTGTGTGGGGAAAGGGTCCCCCAAGACAGTTTTAATTTCAACCCGGGCCCGGGTTTTCTTGGGAACGTAATCCCCCAAGGACCGGGGGGAAAGAACCCTGCCCACCCCTTTGGGGTTTTTGAAGACGTGCCCCGAGCCCTGAACCCAACCGTCCCAAACCAGAGACACCACCCAGCTCACCCGTGAGCTTCACAGGGTTTATAGGGGCCCTTGGCCGTGCTTACTATCCTTGTGCCCGGGGTCAGAGGGAAATTTTCCCAGAAAACAGATGGGGACAACGGCTTGAAAATTTTAGATGACACGGGGCCCTGGCCGGGCAACGCGGCTTTTCTGGCAAAGAAATGCCTGCTCGGCATTTTGGAATTGGGGGCAGGAAAGGGTTTTTTGACGTGGGGGAACCCATCTGTGTCCCCCAGTGGAAAAAAAATTTTTCCCAAAGGGGCCAAAACCCTGTCAATCCCGACATTCAGGCTTTTGGTTTTGGGGGAAGGGTTTTTGGGTTAAAGTGTTTCTTCTGCTCCCAAACCGGGAAAAGACAAAAGGGCTGGCTGTTGACGGGCCCAAATGTACGGCGTGAAGGTCGTCAACGGTGGAAAGGGGAAGGGGTTAGGAGGGGTCTCTGGTGGTCCCTTTTGGTACTCGGGGGGACGGTGGAGCTGAACCCGGAGGCTGACCCCGGGATCATGACTCTGAGTTTCATGGCACTGGGGAAAAGTTGGGGGTGGTGGTGGAGGAGGCGGAGATAGAGGGTTGTACAGTGGTTGGAACCCCGGAAATGGGTGGGGCCCTTTTTTTGGGGCCAAGTTTTTTCCCTCCATTTCAATAAATGAAATTTGCTGCATGTGACTAGACCTGTTGTTGGGGGTTAAACCTAAGATTCTTTCCCCTACTGATGCGTTTTCGGCATATGAATCCCCTGGTTGAATCAGAGGCCTTTTCTCGAAAAGTCCCAGGCTTGAGAGGTCCTGGACCTTTTCGACGGCGATAACAAGGAGCGGGGGTTTCCCCTGATCGTGGGGTGGTTGGGAAAATTTTCCGCGGACTTCCTTTCGACCGCCCCTCCCTTTTTTAGGCGGGACCCCGTACTGACACTACCCCATCGTCTTCCCCTCGTCCCGTGATTTAAGCCCCTCAAGCAAAAACTGCTGATAAGACCACATTGAATTCCCCCAATGTCGTAAACATCATCAAACAACACAGGTGACTTGGTCGTCCTGGAAAATTTTGCATCCCGGGCTGCGGGCTACAAGCCAAAAAGGGGGTGTAAGGCGTTGCCGACCCCCCCCAGGGAAATTTTTTTCGATTGACCGGCTTTCCCTTTTTCCTCCCCTGATGGCATCGTAAAATTGGGGGATCAGAGCCCGAAAAAAATCATCCTCCTTTTGGGCCCCTTGGGCTTTGGGAAAAGCCTTTTGACCACAACGCATTTTGTCATTTAAAAGGTCTTCAGAAAAAGGATTATCCACAGTGGGGGTACACGAATTGACCCTTTCGGCTGCCTTTTCTTCATGTTGGACGGGTGCTGATTTATGCTTTATGACGACATTTGTGGCCGTGACTGGGGGGCGAGGAGGTAACAAATATGGAAACAGGTTGCTTTAAACCCCTTTAAGAACAATTGGGGGATTTCTGTTTTGTTACTGAGATTCACAGGGCTCTGACCCGCGATGACATGGCCCCGACGGGCCCCGCAACCAAAGATCCGCTGACATGCGTGGGTTTTCGCCGCACTGGGAAAGGGGGCACCCCTTTTTTGTCCTCTACCTCCATGTCCTCCCCCCCTTTGCTCGCTTACCACCCGCATTTTTGCTCCAGTTTCAGAAAGATAAAAAAATTTTTGGAAAGGAAAGGAAAAGGGTTTTTTAAAGTCTCTTATTAAAAGACGGCAAATTTACAAACTATTTTTTTAAAACCCTCTAATTTTCCCACACCAACCCAGGATTAGAAACTGAAAAGTTTCTTTCGGAAAAACCTGTGAAATGCAGGGTTTGGGGGAAGAAAACCCTAAGACAAAATCAAACAGGTTTTTTCCCTTTAGTCCCCGGAAATTTTCAATGCCCCGTAGGACTAGGAATTGTTTGTTTTTAAAAAACTAGCATAGAAGTGCACCCAAAAAAAATTCCCAAGAGGCAAAAAAGCTATTCAAAAAATTCACGGTGAGAAATTGCTTTTTTTCGGGAATGACAAATGAGAACAGTTTTCCCAAAAAATTTTTTATCAGGGAAAAGGGCGTACAACTTGGGTATTTGGGAAAAAAAAAAAGGGCCCCACCCCCGTGCAAAAACAGCTATTTAAAAAAATTTTAAAGGTAACAAACTGGTTTTTTGCCCCCAATGAAATACACCAACAGTAACTACAAAATTTTTTGTAAACAAATTTAAGTTAAAAAGGTGGGGTTATAAAAAAAACTGGGGCCCCACCAAAGTAAAAAAAAAAAACCATTTGAAAAGTTTTAAAAAATAATAAAAGTTGGTTTTTTGCACGTATGAAATCACGGGCAATTACTAGCAAATTTTTTGTACGGGAAAATTTTAAATACAAGATGGGTCCCTTTTAACAAAGGCTTTGGTGCCCAAAAGGGAAAAAAACGGAAATTTAAAATTTTGTACTGTTAATAAAAAGGTGGTTTTTTCCCTATGAAATACACCGCCCAAATTTCTAGCAAATTTCTGGGATTTGGGAATAAAACCCTACAAGATGGGGCTTTTAACAAAAAAAACCTGTGCCAAAATGAAAAAACTAAAAAAAATTTTTTGTATGGATAATAAAACGTGGTTTTTCACCTATAAAATTTCACCTGCGGTGACTAGAAAAGTTCTGTATCCTATTGTGGTTTTAAAATGGGTCCCTTTTAAAATAGCTGGGGCTGCGCCAAAAATGAACAAAACCTAATTAAATTTTGTAAGGGTAAAAAAACGTGGTTTTTGGGGAACCCCAAAATACCCCCCGCGGGGACTAGAAAAGTTTTGTATCCCCCTTTTTAAGAACAAAAAGGGTCTTTGAACAAAAAATGAGCCACCCAAAATGAAAAAAAAAATAATTTTTTCGTGTTTCAGATAAAAAAAAGGTGAGTTTTACACCTATCAAATACACCTGCAGTTTTCTAGAAAAGAAAAAGTATTCCCAATTTTAAGTACAGGGGTGCACAAAATAAAAAGCTATGCCCGGGTCAAAAACAGAGTCCCGGGCTGCACAATAAACCCCCCCCTCTCCTTTCAAAAGCCTGCCCCCTCCAGCCTGTCTGTGTTTGAATCCAGAAAATGGATACAAACCACCACGTTTATACTTCATGAGTGTTTGATCGTCACTGCTGTCCTCCTCAAAGGTTTTGGTATGCAGAGGCTGACTGCTCGCCAAAAAACCTCCCATGCCACATCAATACTGCAAGAAGCAGGGGACATCTGCACCACCTCTTCGTTGCCAAGTAGCTGCTGACTGTACTCAAATTGTTCGTCCTCGCTGTATAGTGGCGCTGAGCCCAGACCACATACTAGTTTTCTGGCTGAGGGACCCGAACGGGACAGAGGCGGGTTGAGGACAGGTGAGGACCGCTGATCTATTTCCCGGGCCATGCCAACTAAGAGTTATATCTGACGAACCCACGGCTAGGGTTGTCAGATGTCATCTGGGAGGAAGTTGATGACCTACTAAACCAATCAAGAACCCTTGGGTTGCTGATTAACACACTGAAGCTACATGACTCCGGCAGTTCTGGCCTCACCAAGTGACCCCTGCTGCGACGTCCCCTTACTGTGCTGTGACCTGTGCCTGCTCCAGGAATGTTTGTGCCACTGCCACTCGCATGTGAAGAGCCTGTCACCTAACTGTCTGACATTCTGTTTGATAAAAAATTTACAGACTCTGTTTAATGAAGATATCTGTATATGATAAATACACATCCTGTATTTGACTCCAAATGAACCCACTAACAAGCTTGGGTAACCCTTGGATATAAATTGCGCTCCACAAATGGCCAGCAAAAATGTTGTTGTATGTGCCATTTAAAAACACTGTGTATTTTACTGAATATAAAAGCACAAACAGGCTTAATTAAACCCTTTCCCAGATTAAAAATTATGCTACAGGAAAAATTTCTTCTTTGGCGTTGAAAAACATAGTTTATTTTACTGATTACAATAGCACAAACACGCTTAATTAACACTTGGATACAAATTTCACAAAAGAAATGAGCTGCCAAAAATTAACAGCTATGTGGCGTGTTAAAACGACGTGTATTTTACTGACTACAACAGCAGAAAAACGCTTAATTAATCCTTGGATATGAATTATGCTACAGGCAAAATTTCTTCCTTGGCGTTGAAAAACGCCGTTTATTTTACTGATTACAATAGCACAAACACGCTTAATTAAGCCTTGGATATAAATTGCGCAAAAGAAATGAGCTGCCAAAAATGAACAGCTATGTGGCGTGTTAAAACGACGTGTATTTTACTGACTACAATAGCACAAAGATGTTTAAGTAGCCCTTGGATATAAATTGCGCAAAAGAAATGAGCTGCCAAAAATTCACAGCTATGTGGCGTGTTAAAACGACATATATTTTACTGACTACAACAGCAGAAAAACGCTCAATTAACTTTCAGATATGAATTAGCTACAGGCAAAATTTCTTCTTTGACGTTTAAAAAAATCCTTTATTTTACTGACTACAATAGCAGAAACACACTTAATTAACCCTTGAATATAAATTGCGCAAAAGAAATGAGCTGCCAATAATGAACAGCTATGTGGCGTGTTAAAACGACGTGTATTTTACTGACTACAACAGCAGAAAAACGCTTAATTAACCTTCAGATATGAATTATGCTACAGGAAAAATTTCTTCTTTGGCGTTGAAAAACACAGTTTCTTTTACTGACTACAACAGCAGAAACACACTTAATTAACCCTTCGATATAAATTACGCAAAATAAATGAGCTGCCAAAAATTAACAGGTATGTGGATTGTAAAAACGCTATTTCTTTAACTGAATACAACAGCAAAAAACAGGCTTAGATAACCCTTGGATATTCAAGTGCTCCAGAACTGAGTAGTCGCATTAAAATGTATATTTCAGCTGAAATTTGGGTGCACACTGGACGTCAAATCCAATACCCCACAAAAATCAAAATTAGAACTTAACGAAGCATCTCTGAGACAAGCTGTGACACCCCAAAAAATCGCTGTATAAAAGTTCTTTCTTTTGTGTGAGATCTCAGCTACTGGGCTGCAGCAGCTACAACACGGGACAGAGAGTGAGGGGTGTGAAATTTCCAGCGTCACGTCCGGATTATTAGTGCGGTGACGTCACAGAATCCCGCCGGTCTCTGATTGGCTTCATCTATGCACATGTCATTTAGGGTACTCCTTTCTTCCTCCCAGAGCTCTTTGCCCCATGTCACGGCATGTGCTTGCAGCCATTTTATCAATTAAAAACGCACTTCGTTCCCGCGAATCACCCCAAATTTCGACTTCGTTCAGAATCGAAGTTTTCCTGAAATTCTAAACGAATTCCACTTCATTAGAATCGATTCGCCTATCTCTAGTCATCACTCCATAAAATTCTATTGCTTTTGAGAACAAAAGTAGTGTTTCAGTACACTTCAGTGAAAACTTGTCATGGTGATATGAAGCTTTTGGCCATCTGCTATCTAGAAACATTATCAGTGATGCTCCTGACCACACTCTGAAATATGCAAGCCACTACTAGGCTTCTCTATGGGTTTGCATTTCCTATATCTCTAGGCCAATTTGCTATCTTTCATAAGTGTTCACTTCATACTTATATTATTTACTGTTAAAGTGTACTACTATCAAAACCTCGTCCAAAACCATGTTTTTTATGCATTTTTGGAGCGTTTTTCATTGCGTTTTTTGCCTTGGCTATTAATTTGTATGGGTGTTTCAGAAAGAAAGCAGTGTTGAAAACCTCATCAAAACCTCATCTGAAACAGCACTACAAAACCTAGTCCAAAAACCTTGTCCAATACTTTGTCTAAAAAGTTGGACTTTGTTGGACTTGCTGCGGCGGGAATCCTACCAGATCGCTACCCCTGACGCGACTTACTTGCAGAAGCAGCCGAGGTGTAGCATAAAGAGATGGGCGAATCGATTCTAACGAAGTGGAATTCATTTAGAATTTCAGGAAAAATTTGATTCTGCACGAAATAGTAGTTTAGGGTGATTCGCGGGAACGAAATGTGTTTTGTATTGCTAAAATGGTCGCAAGCACATGGTGTGACATGGGGGAGAGAACTCTGGGAGGAAGAAAGGAAGACCCTAAATGACGTGTGCAGACATCAAGCCAATCAGAGACCAGCGGGCTTCTGTGACGTCACAGCACTATAAGTACGGACGCCATACTCGTTTCTCACACTGCTCTCGTTGTGTCGTGACAGAAGCGGCTTTTAACAGCGATTTTGGGGGGGGGTGTCACTGCTTTTATCAGAGACTGCTCCTCTTTAGTGTTGAGCGATTGCGTTGGCTATCGAGATCGATCGATAGTCGATAGTCGGCCGCTATCGATAAGGTTTTTCGATATTGAGCATCGATTATGCGCGATGACCATTAAAGTCTATGGGAGAGCAACAACACCTTCATTATTACACCCAAACAAGGCTGGAGAAGCTGAAATTAACATCCACAACAGTCAAATGGATACGTGCTACAAACTTAGGCAAACACTTAGGTTATTAAAGTCACAGAAAAAAAGTCCACAGACCATTTACTATCCCTGTCTTGTACCACAGCCGACCCTTTAAAACCCGCATCACCCACAAAAATTAAAGTGCCAGAAGGCAGTATGATTTGAACCCTCATGTTACTTTAAAATGGACATTGAATACCCCTGTCTAGAAGGCAGCATGAGCCCCAACCTGCATGACCCCACATTTAAAAAGTCCCCGGAAAAAAAAGGAGTCTTTCAACCACCATTTTAGTTGAACGGGGAACGGGGGACTATACCTGTCCTGGGCCCCCGCATGACCCCCAAACCTTCCCCCCGGGCCTTGGACCCCCAACATTTAAAAAAAGTCCCCCCGGAAAAAAAGGGGAAAAGGGTTTTTTCAACCCCCATTTTAGTTTCACTGGACATTGCCCTTTTACCTGTCCGGGGGCCCACAGATGACCCAAAAAACCCTGAAAGCCCCCACTTTAAAAAGTGCCGGAAAAAAAAGCCCTTTCAACCCTTTTTGTTAAACCGGGAAACATTGATTTATACCTGGCCGGGGCCACGGGCTTTGACCCCCAAAACCCTTTGCATGCCCCCCCCCCCACTTTTAAAAAAGTCCCAAAAAAAGGGGGCCCCTTTTCAACCCCCCATTTTGTTAAATGGAAAATTTGACTTTTCCTGTCCTGGGCCACATTTTGACCCCCAAACCTGCATGCCCCCCACTTTTAAAAAAAAAAGTCCCGGGAAAAAAGGGAGTTTTTTCAACCCCCTTTTTAGTTGAACTGGACTTTGACTATACCTGTCCGGGGCCCACAGCAGGGCCCCCCCCAAACCGGCATGACCTCACTTTTAAAAAAGTCCCCGGAAAAAGGAGTCTTTCAACCCCCCCATTTTAGTTGAACGGACATTAAACTATCCCCTGCCTGGGCCACAGCATGACCCCCAAAACCCCTTGCATTCCCCCACTTTTTAAAAAATTTGCCGGAAAAAAGGAGTCTTTAAAACCACCAAATTTTAGTTGAACTGGACATTGACTATCCCCGTCCGGGGCCAAAGCATGAGCCCCAAAACCGCATGACCCCACTTTTAAAAATTTCCCGGGAAAAAAAAGTAGTCTTTCAAACCCCCAAATTTTAAAGTTGAACTGGACTTTGGGACTATACCTTTTTCCGGGGCCCAAACAGCAGGGCCCCCATAACATCGACAACTGCAGGGCCCCCAAAACATTTTTAAAAAGTCCCGGGGAAAAAAGGAGTTTTTTCAACCCCCCATTTTAGTTAAAACTGGACTTTGACTATCCCTGTCCTGGGCCACGCATTAGCCCCAAACCTGATGACCCCACTTTTAAAAAGTGCCAAAAAAAAAGGAGTCTTTAAAACCACCTTTTTAGTTTCCCTGGACTTGACTATCCCGCCCTGGGCCACAGCATGACCCGGGGCGGGGTTAATTTGGGTGGGTAAAAGCCCAGGCTGGCGTCCGTCACCCTTTAAAACGCGGGTTTAAAAAAATGCCCCTGATGACGCAGAAAATGAAAACTGTCGTGCTAAAGAAGAGTGGGAAAAGGGAATTTGTGAGAACCCCAGCCTTCCTCTGTCACAGTAAATACCTGGGTAGCGTTTTGCCCCCCCGTTTTGAGGTGGAAAAAATTGAGCTTCATTTGGGGAAATAATGGGGGTTTTAAGGGCCCCCTTTTAAACCCAGGTCCCTTTTAAACTTCGCATTTTTTTTCTCTTTTTAAATAACGTGCTGGAGGAAAATGGTCTCTGTATTTTGTTTCTGTCCGGCTCCTTTACCCCAAATGTCCCCCCTTGGAAAAACCCCCTACACCCCCGGGGCCCCTTTTTCCCCCTTGAAACCCCCCTTTGTACAATTCCGGGGGAATTTTTTTTAAACCAGAAATTTTTGGGGTACAGCAATTTTTTTTAGAAATTTAATTCTAGAAAAACATTTTTAAAAAATAGGAGGGGAATCCCACCATTTTCTTTGTTTCTCTTTTTTTCATTGTTTTAAAGGGGTTTGGGTCTCAATTCGGGGATTGATAGCTATGTTAAAGATCTTGCAAAAAAAAGTATTTTGAAATTTTGTGTCCTTTAAACAGTGCCCCTTCCCTATTCCTTTTTCGCGCCCCATAACCCTTGACCCACTCTTGCCCAATTGTGAAGAAAAAATGTCTGTTAGAAAAAAAATTTTTTAGAATGGGAAACCTGCAGAATAGCTGCATGCACAGCAAAATGCCCCCAAAAAAATTCAATGGCATGCCCCTTGAGCACTTTGGTTAAATTTGTTGAAGAAAAAAAGGTCTGTTAAAAACCAACTTTTTTTTTAATTTTAATAGGCCCTGTGTTTGGGCTGATGTCACAGAAAAAATGCCCCCAAAAAAATTAAAAAGCATGACCCTTGACCCATTTGGTCAATTGTAAAGAACAAATGTCTGTTAGAAAAAACCCATTTTTTTTTTTTAAAAAGGGCCTTTTAGTATTGCTCCCTTTTTTCAAGGAAGCAGGGCCCCAAAAAAATTATAAAATGATTTTCCAACCCCACTTTTTAAAAATTGTGAGGGAGAAATGCCACTTAAAAGCCAATTTTTTTTACAAAGGACCAGGGATTTTTTCTGTATTAAAGCTACATCCCCCAAAAAATTTAAATATGACTTCTCAGCCACTTTTTAAAAAAAATTTTTGGGGGAAATCCCATTAGAAGCACATTTCGTTCCAAAGGGACCATAATTATAGTGTATCTCACAGCAACATGCCCCCAAAAAAAATTAAAAATATGACTTCTCAGCCATTTTTAAAAAATTGTGGGGGAGTTTTTCCACTTAGAAGTAAATTTTCTGTTAAAAAGGAAACCATGATTTTGTTTGTTTTCTCAAACCCAAAAAGGACCTAAAAACCCAAAATTGACAATCCCCGGAAAATTTTCTTAAGAAAGGGAGAAAAGGGAAAAATACGGTTTTGTCATAAAAACCTTTGCGGGTTTTTTACATTTCCCCCTCACAGCAAAACCAGAAAAATGAATGTTAAAAAAGGAGAATAAAATTTGCAGTAAAAAAATGATCTTTTTAAAAAAAAGTTTTAAAGAGGCCCTTTTCTGTTTGAAAAGGAAAGTGAAGTAGACTGGCAACTAATGGGTTTGGACCTCGGCAATTGGGGCCACAACATCATCAGAGTCCATGCCTGTTTCTTCTTGATAAAAGTCAAACGACCCAACCATTATTTGGGAAAACCCGGGTTTGGTTTTTTCTGAAATGCCCTCCCCCAAAGTGTGCATGAAGGGTCCGTAAATTATGACGCTGGTGCGGGGAGGACAAAACCTCTTTTGGCGTGACGACCCAGCTCGGGCCATTCGTCCTTTTTGGGAAATACCCAGAAGTCTATTGGGCCCGGGAAAACCATGAAAAAAACATCGGGTGTTGAGAACGAGGGTCGGTGCACCATGATTTTTAAGCTGATCTTTTGTGTGTTGGATGTGGGGCCCTGCATTGCATGCGTTGGGGGAGGGGTAAACAAAGATTGCCAGGGGGTAACCCTTAGGCTTTCCCCCCCCTTTTCCCTGCTGCTGCCGTACCCCAATTTGGCATTTAAATCCCGTCACGTCGCGGGATGTTTTTTCCACCGGACATTTGGGGAAAGTGAAGCAAAACGAAACAGATGTCCCCAGTTGATCAATCAGCAAGGTTTTCCATTTCCTGATTGTCTCTCTATTTGGGTGGGTGGAAGGAAAGTGCTGATTTTTGTTTTTTTTCGGGGGGCCCGGAGGGTGGGCCCCCAAAAAAAACTGTTGTTCTTTTTGTTGTCCTTAATGCGGGGATCTTTTGGGGGAAAAATGGAGACCCAAGCACTCATGTGAGAGATGGACCCTTGATTTCCCAACCCTTTGGGGTGGAGGGGCACTGGAAAAAAAAATTTTCCCTCATCTTCCTCCTCCGTTTAAAATTTTCGCGCCAACCTTTTCCCCAAGGCAGGGACGTGGGGAAACATCGGTGTCAAAGGGAATTCCCTCCCCCTTTCCCCCTTTCCCTCCTCCCCCGCTGCCCCCCGGCCCACAGCTTCAACACGGGCCCAAAATTCCCTGAGATGATGCCCCCGGAGATGTGGCCCCCTTGCATAGCTTTGGCCCCCGAACCTTCCCTAATGAAGCCCGGGATAAAATTTGTGAAACTGTGGGCCCTTTGGGGGGATTTGACGGAGAAAAAGGCCCCCGTGCCCCGCACCCTGGGGTCCGTCTCCTCCTCCTTTGGGGCTGGGCCGGGGACCTGTTGTTTCGAGTGCCCCAACGATCTTTCCAAAAACTAAGATCACCACAATGTTCATGTGAAAAAGGGTTTTTTGTCTGCACAAACCATTTTGGTTTGGCTTCTTCAAACGGGGCAAGGAGGGGCAGAGCTTTTTTCACCGGGCCTCCACTCCCCGGTGGGTTCAACACCCCGAGGTCCGTACCGCTGTTTGGGTCGGCCCATGTGTCACTTCTTTAATGGCGTAAATGGCATTGCGCTGCTGCCACAATGGGTGGGGCGTGGAGGGTGGAATTCCAGCGTGTTCCCACGTCAAAAAAAAAATTTTTTTTGAAAAAAAGGGGTTTTGGACGGGGGGGCCGAGCTGACGCTGCAACGCGCCAGGCGGGACAAAGCGGGGTTTCCAAAACGGCGGAAGTGCAAAACTCAGTTTCTCGAGCCTTCTTCAGCGGCAGCCCAGCCCGGGGTAGCTTTTTTAAAAAATTTCGGGGACGGAAAAAGGTTCATGAAAATGTCCCGGGCAAGGGTTTGTGCCCCGGGCCTCCCGATTTTAAAGGGGCGGCCAGCGTTTTTCGCCCGTTATCGCACACCCCCTTGCCTGGCACAAGGTTCTTGAAAAACCCACCCAGCGCTCGGTTCTGTTGCTTAGGGCCTTTCCACAGCTCCTGACCTGTGTTGGACGGTTCCAAGGCGGGATTTTTTTCCCAACCGGGGCCTGGGGGGCCCCTTGGGCACGTGTTTGCCCCCAGAGGACAGGGGGGGAAAGGGGCCCTGCCATTCCCTGCGGTTTTGAAGGGGGTTGCCCCGAGCCTGAGAGCCCAGTCCCCCCCAGAGACTTCCCCCCAGCTCCCCCAGTAAAGCTGTAACAGAGATATGGGGCCCTTTGGGGGTGCTTACTAGCCCAAAGTGTCGGTGGTGAAAATGGACTTTTCCGGCACAGATGGCAAAAACAACGCGCTTAAAATTTTAGATGCCCGTGGGGGGGCCAGGGCAGGGACGGCTTTTTGGAAAAAGAAATGCCTGCTGGGGCATCTGGTTTTGGGGGGAAAGGGGAGGGCCCTGGTGGCGGAACCCTTTTGGTCCACCAGAAGGAAAGGCCAAAAATTTCCAAGGCCAAAAGCCTGGCAATGCCGAAAGGTTTTGGGTTTTGGGTTTGGGTTTGGGTTTTGGGTTTTTTGTGTTTCTTTGCCCCCCAAAAATGGAAGGGCAAAAAGGTGGTGGTTTGATTTCCCCTGTACGGCGGGCAGGTCGTCAAACTGGCGGAAGGAGAATGGGGAGGATGGGTCTCTGGTGGTGTTGGTGGAAATCGGGGGGGACGGTGGAGGGTGGGGAAACGGAGGGTGATCCCCGATCATGATTGGAGACATGGGCAGCTGGGGGAACGCTTTGGGGGTTTGGGGGAAGGGGGAGGAGGCGGAGACAGAGGGGCTTTTTTTGGGCAGTTTGGTTTGGGGGGGCTCGGGGTCGGTCTGGCCTATTTTTTTGGCCCAAATGTTCCCCCCCATTTCAATCATGCATTTTGCTGCATGTGACCCGACTTTTTGGTTTGGGGGTTAACCACTTAAGGTTCCTTTTCCTCTACTTATGCGTTTACGGGAAAGGCGGTTTTGGAAAAATCGTGGGGGTGAATCAAAAGGGTTGCCCCAAAGGAAAGGGCCAGGCTTTTTGAGGTCCTTTTACCTTTTTTTACGGCGATAAGCGAGGGCGGGGGGTTTGGGGTTTTTAAACCCTGGCTGGGGAAAATATCAGCGGACTTCTGGGGACCCCCCCTCTCCCTTTTTGTGGCGGGGCCCGTAAATTTACACTTTCCCACCGTCTTCCTCCCCCGTCCACGAAAGAAGCGCTCGGAAGCAAATTTTTGCGGAAAAGACCAGGTGGATCCGCAATTTTCGTCATCATCATCCCTCATCAACACAGGTTTACTTTGGGCCCTCCGGGCTTTCTGCAACCAGAAGCTGCGGGCTACAAGCAAGGGGGGACTGCAAAGGGGTTGCCGGGCCGGCCCCGGGGTTTTTTTCCGATTGGGTGGCTTCCCTTTACCTCCTCTGATGGCATCAGTAATGGGGTCAGAGCGACTAAAAACATCCTCTTGATCTTTTAAAAATGCCCTTTTGACCCCCAAAACCCCAAATTTTTTAATTTAAAGAGGTCTTCAGACAATGGGTTTTCCACAGTGGTGGGTACACGAGTTGACTTTGGGTGCTTCATGTTGGAGGGGTGTGATGAGGCTTTATGACGCATTTGTGGCCGTGACTGCAGGACGAGGAGGTAAGACTGTTGGGTGCAGGGGTTTCATTAACCACTGAAGGACAGATTGGGGACGATGTTTGTTACTTAGATTCCGGGCCCTTTTACCCAGCGATTTCAGGCTGACGGTCTGCAATGACGCTCCCCTGGCATTTCGTGTTGTCGCGACTGGAAAGGGGGCACCTTCTCTTTTGTTTTCCTCTTTCCCCCATGTGCTACCCCCTCTTTGCTCGCTTACCCCCTGCCCTTTTGTCCTGTTCCCGGAAAATATTAAAAAAATTTTAAAAAGGTTTTGGAAAAGTTTTTTGGGAAAATCTCTTATTAAAAAAACGGCAAATCACAGCTTTCTCAAATCCCCCTAATCAAAAAAAAAATTTCTGGGGTTCAAAATTTTAAATGCAAGGGGTATTCAAAAAAAATTGGATGGGCAAAAAAGTCCCAAAAAAAACGTATTTGTTATCTTTTGGTATTTAATTTAAAAGGGGATTTTTTTCCCCCTTTCAATTCACCTGTGGTGGGTTTTAGAATTGCGGGTTTTTAAAAATTTACGTGATGCTGCGTCAATGAACAGTGGGTGGGGCCAAAAGTCAAAAAACCGTAATTTTTATGTTTTGATATAATAAACGGTATTTTTTTCACCCTTTCAATTTTACCTGTGGTGAATATAGAATTGCTGTTTTAAGATTTTCGTAGAGGTGGTCAATGAAAAAGTTGTGGGTGCACCCAAAAATTTAAAAAAAAACGTAACTGTTATGTTTTGATATAATAAACTGTTTTTTTGCACCTTTTTAATTCACCCTTTTTGGGTTTTAAAAATTGCTGTTTTTAAAATTTCGTAAGGGAAAGCTGCGGGGAAAAAAAAAACCCAAAAAAAAGATTTTTTTAAAACCTTGGGGGGTTCTTTTGAAGGTTGCGCAAAAACGGGGGGCCCAAAAGAAAAAAAAAGTTTAAATGTTATTTTTTTGATATAATAAAAAATGTATTTTTTTGCACCTTTTTTAATTCACCTTTGGGGAAAAATAGATTGCTGTTTTGGATTTGTTTGGGTGCTCGGTCAAAAGAACAGTGCGGGTTTCGCCAAAAAATAAAAAAACAGTAACTGTTTTGTTTTGATATAAATAAACTGTATTTTTTGCACCTTTTAATTTACCCGTGGTGAATATAGAATTGCCCGTTTTAAGTTTTTCGTAGTTGGTTTCGTAAAAAGAAAAAGTGCTGGGGCCGCCCAAAAATAAAAAAAAAAACGTAACTGTTATGTTTTGGGTATAATAAAAATGTAATTTTTTTCCCTTTCAAATTACCGTGGTGAATATAGAATTGTTTTTAAGATTTACGTAGTGCTGCGTCAATGAAAAAGTGGCTGGGGCGCAAAAGTCAAAAAACACGTAACTGTTATTTTGATATAATAAACTGTATTTTTTGCACCTTTCAAAATTCCAACCCGTGGGGAATTTTAGAATTGCGTTTTTAAAATTTACGTAGTTTCTGCGTCAAATGAAAAAGGGGCTGGGTGCGCAAAAAATCAAAAAAAAAACGTAACTGTTATGTTTGATATAATAAAAAGTATTTTTTTTTCCTTTCAATTCACCTGTGGTGGAATATAGAATTGCCCGTTTTAAATTTACGGGAGAGGGTGCGTCAATGAAAGTGTGGGTGCGCAAAAATCAAAAACACGTAACTGTTAGTTTTAATTTTTAAAATTAAAACGGTATTTTTTGCACCCTTTTAATTCACCCGGGTTGGGAAAATTTGAATTGCTGTTTTTTTTAAAAATTTAGTAGATTTCTGCGTAATGGAAAAGTGCTGGGTGCACAAAAGTCAAAAAACAAGTAAAATGTTTTTTTTGATAAAATAAACTTTATTTTTTTTCCCCCTTTCAAAACCCTGTGGGGAATTTAGAAAATTTCTGTTTTAAGATTTACGTAGTTGCGCGTCAATGGGAAAAAAAAAAAAAAAAAAAAAAAAAAAAAAAAAAAAAAAAAAAAGTTTGTGGGGTGCGCAAAAATCAAAAAACAAAGTAACTGTTTTTGTTTTTTTATATAATAAACTGTATTTTTTGCCCCTTTTAATTCACCCGGGGTGTGAATTTTAAAAAATTGCTATTTTTTGATTTTCGTAGAAATTTCGTTTAATGAACAGTGGGTGGGGGCGCAAAAGTCAAAAAAAAAACGTAACTGTTTTTTGTTTTTATTTAATAAAAATGTATTTTTTGCACCCTTTTAATTTTACCTGTGGGGAATATTAAAAATTGCTTTTTACGTTTTTCGTAGATGCTGCGTCAATGAACAGTGCTGGGTGCGCAAAAGTCAAAAAACACGTAAACTGTTTTTGTTTTGATATAAAAAACGGTATTTTTTTTCACCTTTCAATTACTGGGGGTGAATATAATTTTTTTGTTTTAAAGATTTAGTAGTTTCCGCGTCAAAAGAAAAAAGTCCCCGGGGTGCGAAAAAATTTAAAAAAAAACGGGAACTGTTAGTTTTGATTTTAATAAATGTATTTTTTGAACCCTTTTAATTAACCCGTTGGGAAATAGAAATTTCTGGGTTTTAAAATTTTTGTAGATGCTGGTCAAGAACAGTGCTGAAATGCGCAAAAATCAAAAAAAAACGTAACTGTTATGTTTTGATTTAATTAAAATGTATATTTTGGGGACTTTTTCAATTTTACCCGTGGTGAATATAGGAAAATTTCTGTTTTAAAAATTTTTTTTTAGAATTTTCTGCCCCTTTTAAAAGAACCCGTGGGTGGGGGCGCAAAAAATCAAAAAAAAAGGGAACTGTTATGTTTTGATATAATAAACGGTATTTTTTTGGAACCTTTTAATTCACCTGTGGTGAAAATTGAATTTCTGTTTTAAGAAATTTTTGTAGAGGGTGCGTTTAATGAACAGGGGGGCTGGGTGGGTTTTGGGGGTTTTTGTGTTTTCGTCCCAACACGGTATTTTTTGGAAACAAAAAAACCCGTGCTGACTAAAGATTTTGGTTTTGTTTAAATTTAAAATGGGAAGGTGGAAAATATCAAAAAGTCACAGGGGGTTTAAAGGGTAAAATTTTAACACCTATCTGAAAATGTATTTCTGATAATAAAAAATGGAGTTTTGCCCGGGTAACAAAGTGACCTGCAGTTTCTAGAAAAGAATTTTTTATCCAAATAAGTTCCCGGGGAATTTTCCAGGGGAAATTTTTTCAATAGCAAAATGTTTAAAAAAAAAATATTCCACTTAAAAATTTCGCAATAAGTCTTGGGGGAACTTTATCCAGTGTTCTTTAAAGTTTGAGTTGTCTGTGTTCGCCCGCGGGCCCTCCCCCCCCCCCCCCCCTCCCCCCGCCGTGAATTTTTCAAATGGGGAAAATTCTGCTTTTTTAAATTTCTAGTAACTACATAAAATGTTCAAATCCCTTTAAACTAAATAAATTTGGAAAAGGGTCACGCCCAAAAGTAGAGGTTTCTCTGTGCAGAAATTTAATTTCCCCTGAGTGTTTGGCCCCCAGGCAGAAAAGCAGGGGCCTTCCCTATGAGACGCTGAGAGGGCACTGAGGCCCGAAAAGGAAACGCTGTTCTTTGTTTAAACGAGGGGGTCATGTGATTTTTCCCGCCAAAGCAATCATTTCCCCATCCCCCGTAAAGACGTTTGCACAAACCCTCTCACCCTGTTATTTGTTTTAAACTATTTTGCTGGGGCCCCCAAAAATTACAGGAAGCGCCCAAAAAGGCCGATCTTAAAAGATGAAAGCACAGTTTTTAAAACCCTTTAAATTTTCGGGATGATCTTGGAAAAAATTTGATTTACCCATAATAACCTTGCCGATTTCAACTTTGTCGATAAAAATCGCTCAACACTACTCCTCTTCCATTATCATTTTGATTCAGTTTGTGGGGTATTGTAATTCAAGTCCAGGGTGGGTCTAATACTGCCCCATATCCATTTTAATTCCATCTGGTCATTTCTGGAGCGCAATTTATATTCAAGGGGTAATTAAGCATGTTTGTGCTTTTATATTCAGTAAAATACACGGTGTTTTTAAACACCACATACGAGTAATTTTTACTGGTGATTTCTGGAGCGCAATTTATATTCAAGGGGTAATTAAGCGTGTTTGTGCTTTTATATTCAGTAAAATGCACGGTGTTTTTCTATACCACAGACAAGTAAATTATTCCTGGTCATTTCTGGAGCGCAATTTATATCCAAGGGTTACCCAAGCCTCTTAGTGGGTTCATTTGGAGTCAAATAAAGGGTGTGTATTTATCATATACAGATATCTTCATTAAACAGAGTCTGTATATTTTTTAACAAACAGTATGTCAGACAGAGAGGTGACAGGCTCTTCACATGCGAGTGGAAGTGGCACAAACATTCCTGGAGCAGGCACAGGTCACAGCACAGAAAGGGGACGTCGCAGCATAGGTCACTCGGTGAGGCCAGAACTGCCGGTGTCATGTAGCGGCCGTGTGTTGATTAGCAACCCAAGGGTTTTTGATTGGTTGAGTAGGTCATCAACTTCATCCCAGATGACATCTGACAGCCGTAGCCAACAGTTGGTGGGTTCGTCAGATACAAGTCTTAGTGGGCATGGCCCGGGAACAGGTCAGCGCCCCTCACCTGTCCTCAACCCGCCTTTGTCCCGTTCGGGTCCCTCAGTCAGAGAACTAGTATGTGGTCTGGGCTCAGCGGCACTATACAGCGAGGACGAACAATTTGAGGACAGTCAGCAGCTACTTGGCAACGAAGAGGTGGGGCAGACATCCCCTGCTTCTTGCAGTAGTGATGTGGAGAGTGGCATGGGAGGTTTTTTGGCGAGCGGTCTGCCTCGGCATACCAAGACCGTTGAGGAGGACAGCAGTGATGATCAAACACTAATGAAATATAAACGTGGTGGTTTGAATCCAGTTTCTGCGTTACACCAGTTTGTTCAAATGCAGCGTATAGAACTTGAACTGAAGAAGACCATAACTACAGGGAATGTTTTAGGTGCTTATTTTGCATTCTTTGCCATTGTTGATGGAATTCAGTACAAAACTGGAATGGGACAGAACAAAAAAGAAGCAAAAGCAAATGCTGCAAAACTGGCTTTGGTTGAACTTCTTCAGTATGAAGAATGTGAATAGTATGTCCAACTTACAGAAAGTAAAAACACACGTCCTTCTGGAGGCCCTCCCCTGTTACCAGAGGAACAAATTATATCAACACATATTTCAAGTGGTTTAAGAAAGCAAGTTGAAAAACATTCATTTGATCATGAACAGATAGCACAGGTGATAAAGGAAAAGTTTGCTGAACTTGTATCTAGATGTCCAGATTTTGAAAGCTGTGGAAATTCTTTAGCTGCATTTGTAATGGAAAAGGCTCCTCACACAACCACCTCCAAGACTGTAAAATAAATAATAATAATAATAATCTTTAGAGCCTATAGCGAAAGCGTTTCCTTCAGCCTGGTCTGAACGTGTCTGCATTAAAGGGCCTGAGCAAACGGCAGGTGTCACGTATGGCCGACATTAAAATTACACAGGGGTGTACTCCTGTCCACTTGGATCATCGAAAATCGTTAATGGCCTTTCTCTGTTCCTCAATTTCCCCTGTTCATAAATTTTCCCCTGTTAATATATATATTCCTGTTCATCAATTTCCCCCTGTTCATAAATTACCCCCTGTTAATATATTTGTTCTTGTTCATCAATTTCCACCTGTTCATCAGTTCCTGTCTGCCCGTGTACCCGACCTTTCTACTACGTTACCTGACCTCGAATCTCCGCTGCCTGCCCTGACCTGTTGGCCTGACCTTTGACTACAACTTTCGTCTTACGATTTGGTACTTCGCTGTGCATCGGCTGCCACCGCAAGCTAATCGCGCCAGGGGTAGCGACCTGGTAGGACTCCCGCCGCAGAAAGTCCATCCTGCCTTGAGGCGGGCTGTGGTGAATACTGGGACCTACTTATACCCCGCTCACTGGCGTGGCCGCTACCACCACTTGCGGTGGTCCAGAGGAGCCACTGCCTGTGTCGTTACAATGGCAGAAGTGAATGCCAAGTTTCCTGGCCAGTTCTTTGAATGGTGCAGAGTCCACTACTTGAAATGGGAGGGACTGCAGTACCACCAACTTGGACAGGAGCACGGTCAGCTTCTGCACTTAGGGATGGCTAGACGCATACTGCTGTCTCTTGGCAATCGTCTCGGTGAACGACTGCTGGCACCATGAGTGCCGAGGAGCAGGAGTATCTGGACCGGTAGATGATGTAATAGACAGGGAGTTGTCTTCGGCAGAGGTGGTGAAGCCTTGACTGCCTGAAACGGGAGGCGTGCCACTAGGTGCTGCTGCTGTTGGGACAGGATGGACCACCACATCTTATGGTGACACTGCATGATGTTTTTTTGTTTTTTTATAACATATTTTATTTCAATTTTTCCAAATAGAAATTTTCCAACAGACACAAACATGGCTTTACATTATGAGTACAGAATACAGCATAAACTCATCACTTTCACCCATAAAGCTCTCCACAGTGCTGCACCCCCATTCATCTCCTCCCTCGTCTCTGTCTACCACCCTGCCCGCTCTCTCCGCTCAGCTACGGACATCAAACTACAGACTACAATCATCCGAACCTCCCATGCCCGTCTTCAAGATTTTGGACGTGCTGCACCCATTCTCTGGAATATCCTACCACGTACCATCAGGCACAATCCCAGCCTTCGTAGTTTTAAGAGTGTCCTGAAAACACATCTCCTCAGGCAGGCCTACCAAAACCCTAATTGCTAACCCACACCTTCTATCACACACATTTCTGTCACTCCCTACACTAGGGCACTCACAGGTACTTATCTGTATATAGATGTATAGTCATGGTGGCAGGTTCACCAAATCTTTATTTAAACTTCCCCATATTTATAATACATGGCTGGGCCATTGTAAATTTAGCACGTCTCCCCCCTTGTTTCCCCCAGGCACCCTCTGAGATTGTAAGTTCTTGCGAGAAGGGCCCTCACACCTTGTGTCTCACCTGTAAGTAGCTTTCACTGTGTAATGTCTGTTTTTTGTCTGTAATTATACCCTCTAGATTGTAAAGTGCTGCGAAATTTGTTGGCGCTATATAAATAAAGATTATTATTATTATTATTATGAGTTGAAAACAATAATGTTCGGACCTATAAGAAAGTCAAATAAGCAAGCGGTCGCATGGACAGACATAGAAGTTGCATATGAGTCTCTGCAATATAAAGTGAGAAAATTGACAAAAGAAGATTAAACTAAATTCAACAAAATAAACAGGAAACAAGAGATAAACAGAAATCGAACAAAAATTACAGCAATTTTAAAGTTTAGATGTGCCTTTTCCTCTTCAAGCCTCCAAAGCTCTGTTTGTACGAAAATGAGCAGATCTTCCGAGTTTAACAAGTTTTTAATTCCGAACCAGACTGGGGCAACCATGCCGCCTTCCCCCCTACACCTGCAAACGGCCAAAAGAACCAGAGATTCCCTCCCTATAGTACCAGGTTGTAAATTGGAACGATTGCATCAGAGCTTTGACCTCTCTACCTGACAAATGAGACTCAATGAACTTGCGCCATCGCCTAAAGAAACTAGGGGTGCGGGTCTCTTTTTTCCTTTCCGTCTCCAATTTGTCAGCTATGAGGTAATCCTTCAGCTGTCCAATCACCTGAGAAAGTGGAGGGAGAGACAGCTTAAGCCAGAATTGAAGCAAGCATCTCTTTGCCACTATAAGGGCTATATGTACTATCCCTGGAAGGTACGAATCCCATTCCCTCCCGCCAACTTCCTCTCCACTCTCCGTGACCGGATCCGGGGGACTTGGGCAATGGAAAATCAACAGATCGTGCTGTTTGTTAATTGTAGTGTCAAAATGTAGGTTCACATATGAGACAAAATCATCCCAAAATTTCTGAACCGTGTCAAATTCCCAGAGCCCATGCCACAGATCAGTCCTAAAGGTCCCACATTTGGGACAGTGTTGAAGCCTGTCGGGAAATTTCGGGGATGGGGGGAGAGTGAACCCATATATTGCGTTGTGAATGATTTTGAAATAGGATTCCCTCCACCTCTCACAAATGATGTGTTTACGGACCTCCTTTAGGCCCCCTCAGGATCTTATCTGAGATTTGGTCCTCGTTCAGACGTTTCTTCCAGAATTGGAACGAATGAGATTCAACGTTTGTCAGGAACAAGCTTCTCAGGGTCTCATAGAGCTCCGACAGACTACAGGCCCTCTTATTAGCCTCCACAAGGGCGTCAAAGGAATTTGGAGATATTTCCTTAGTGATATCCTTTAATCTGCTGGTACAGAAGTGGTAGAGCTGATAGGCCGGCAGGGCATGTGAGCCCTGGAGGGAAAACTTGGAGAGCATCTCTGCGGGAGTGAGCCACCTCTTAAACTCTAAGTGCATGAGCTGTCTTACCGTTTCCAGGCCCCCCTCCCTCCACTTGCGGAACATTGGATTCTCCCCTCCCATTGGGAAGTCAGGGTTATCCCACAAGGGCAGGTATTTGGACATTGTGAAGGAGAGTCACAATTTCTTATGGATTTCCTTCCACGCCAGGACAGTGTCTCATAGAAAAAATGAGGAATTGACCTCAGGAGGTAGTTTAGTAAGTTTGGAAGGAAAGAGGGCAAGAGGGTGCCAGGGAAGCATTAACTCCTTTTCCAATTCCCAGTTCGAAAATTGACTGAGACCCCACATCCAATCCATCACATGTCTAGCCAGGCAGGCTACAGTGTAGTCTCTAATATCAGGAAGGTTTAATCCTCCATTCGTGGATAGCAACATCAGTTTTTTTCTAGGCAATGCGCGGCTTTCTGCCCGACCAAAGAAAATGGGATAAAGAGGAGTTGATTCTGTTCACATCGGAGTGTCTCAGAAGCATTGGGATATTTTGCAGGGAATAGAGTAGTTTGGTAAAGCAGATCATTTTGATAGCATGTCATCTACCAGCTAGTGAGAGGGGCAGGGCTTTCCAGCGATTCAGCTCCTGGGAAATGTTCTCGAAAATAGAAAATAGGGGGGAAATTGAGCTTATATATGGTATCTGGAGTACGACCGATCTTTATCCCCAAGTAGGTAACATGGTCTGGGGCTTTAGCTACCTCAATGCCTAAATTGGTCAGTTTTGTTTTCAAAATCCTGGCGCCAATTTCTAAAAGTTTACTTTTGGAGGGATTAACTTTGTAACCTGCGAGCAACCCAAACAGATCCAGTGCTTCAAAGACAGATGGCAGGTGTCTAACTGGATCCGACATGAACAGAATCAAATCATCCGCGAAAAGGGCCGTCTTTACCTCCTTACAACCAATTCTTATTCCGTCAAACAGATCGGAATCCTCAAGAAGCCTTGCCAGGGGTTCCAGGGCCAGATCAAAAAGGAGGGGTGACAGGGGGCAGCCCTGCCTAGTTCCTTTCTGAAGGTGTATCGGGATAGACAAAAAGCCCGGAGTATGAACACATGCCACAGGGTTCGTATATAGGGCTGATAGAAAGGTCCTAAAGGCTCCCGTGATTCCCATTTCATCTAGCACCAGCCAGAGCCATTCCCATCGAACATTATCGAAGGCCTTTTCTGCGTCTAAGGCCACTAAGACCGGGTGTTCTCCAGAAATGGGGCTGCGCCTGACCCTCTCCAGAACCGCCAGAACCTTCCTAATATTTCCCAACGCTGACCTGCCCTTTATGAACCCTTTCTGGGAGGGGTCAATCAAAATCGGCATAACCTCAGCCAAGCGATCAGCCATTATTTTAGAAAGGATCTTCTGATCCAGATTAATGAGTGAAATAGGCCTGTACGAGGCAGGGAGAAAAGGGTCCTTGCCCTTTTTCGGTAAGACCTTAATGAATGCATTTTTAGATTCTGGGCGGATATGGCCGTCCTGGAGTATGGTGTTGTAATACTGAGTGAGAACCGGGGTCATCTGGTCTATTAAAATATGGTAGAACTCGCCCGAAAACCCGTTGGGCCCAGTGCTTTCCCTAGTTTTAAGTGGCGGATTGCTGTTTTGACTTCAGGTTCGGTAATTTCCATGTTCAGTTTCTCCCTTTGAGAAGCTGACAGTCTAGGCAGATTAATTTTAGAGAGATATTCTTTACTACTTTCTTGATGCTGATAGTCATCCACCGCATACAAGTCAGCATAGAACTGTCTGAAAGTGTCGTTTATGTGAGCTGGATCTGTAGTGTGGCAAATTCCACCCACCATCCTCTGACCATGTCCGCAAATTGGTCAGTCTTAGCAAGGTAGGAAGGAAATTTCCAAATAAAATCAGGGCCTTTAGGGAATATTTCGGCTATTTCTAATGAAACCGGGGAATGGTCCGAAATGACCATGCTTTGAATGTGTGATTGCTCGACCCTGCTTAACAGGCTATCAGAAACCAGTAGATAATCCAAACGATACCAAGACTTGAACTGGGGAAAAGTAAGTAAAATCCCTACTGTCTGGGTTGCTTTCCCTCCAGCAATCATGTAGGCCTGTGACCTCTAATAAGTTGCGTAAGACTCCCGGCGCCGGCCTGAGGTTCGACAACGCACTGAGGGCCCATGGTTCCTATCCTCCAGGGGATCCAGCACAGAGTTCATGTCCCCCCAAAAAATTTGGAGGTGGTTGTGATCTCCCTGGATCATTTCCCCAAGTTTCTGAAAGAAGGGGCCATTTTGGCCATTAGGCCCCTACACATTAAAAAGGCTAAGCTTCTCCCCTCCCCACTTGATAACCAGATGCGAGACCCTGCCCTCTTCGTCATGACTGTGTGAAACCAGTTCAGGAGGAAAATTTTTGTGGATGAGTGTGACTACCCCAGCTCTGCCTGTTTCCGACGGGGAACCAAAAGCGTAGCCCGCCCATTGTTTCTCCAAACGCCTGATATCATCAGCTCTCAAGTGTGACTACTGAAGAAACACAATATCTGGGCGGAGGCGCTTGAGGTGCCTCAACACTTTCATCCGTTTATTAGGGGGGAGAAGCCCCTTAATATTCCAGGAGACGACTCTCATATTAGGGTGCCGTGGAAATGGGTATACTGTCCAGGAATACTCAGAAAGCTAAAATGAGACCAGAGCACGTGGGAGCCCGAAATACAGAATGGTAAGGAGCAAGCACGAGAAATTATCAAGGCACAAGTACACAATCTTTGAAAGATCAAATAACAATAAAACCTGAAATCAACTAAAACTACCAACAGTAAGGCGCGAAAGGGAAACAACCATGGCATTAAGCCTTCAATTGCGTTAAGGTGACTTCCTTTTTTCTACCAGCAAAAGGATACACTACACCTGATATCCCCACCCTCCCACCTTATAAAGGGCTTGCTAAGCCCAGCCATACACTGGAGTCCGTGATGTGCGTTAAAGAAGGTCCAGCACCCGTATGAACTAAAGGGGTGGCGAGCCCAACAACCAATTCAAAGAGACCATCACTACTCACGTTAACCCACGAATGGATGGATGGCCTAAAAACGGATCAGTCCTTGGCACAGTCCAAGTTAAGGTTCCTTTTAGAAGGGCGCCGTTCTTTAGGGGAATGCGCGGGTGAAGGCAGAGTCCAGGAGATTTCTTTAGGTCTTTTCTTTGCCGTATCCGAGGTCGCCGCCATGTCTGCTCCCAAGGACGAGGGGGGGAACTTTGACCAGGTCTCTCCTTGTAGAAGGCCACTGAGAGCAGACTCTGCTTCAGCAGGAGAGGCGAGGAATCTCGGGGTCCGTTGGGATCCAAGACCTTCAGGGTGGCCGGATAAAGGATCTGGAACCGGATTTTCTGTCGGAAGAGTGATGTGCAGATCCTGCTGAATGCTCTCTGTTTTTGGGAAACCTCCGCCGAGAAATCCTCAAACAGCAGCACGTTGTGGTTGTGTAGGAGTAGCGGGGATCCCAATTTACGATACGCCCTGAGCACCTCTGTTTTGTCATTAAAGTCTAAAAACTTCATGATCACCGTGCGGTTTCTTTGTCTGGAGCAAGAACTCTGGGACTGTGCTTGTGTGGGAACCGGCTCGGGGCCTATACGGTGGACTCGTTCGATACGGCAGCTGTGATGTAAGCCGAGCACTTTGCGCAATTCGTCTTGGCAGAGGTCCTGTAAGTCCTTTTGTTTAAAAACCTCGGGGAGCCCCACCATCCCCAGATTGCTCCGTCTGGAGCGATTTTCTAGGTCTTCAATGTGCTCCTGTTGCGCACTTTTGGGCTTTAGCGCACAATTTTAACTTAGCTTGTAGAGCGCTGTTATCAGTCTCTAAATCGTTAACTCTCAGTTCAAGCTCCTCAAGCCTGTTAGAGTGAGCCTGTATTTCCTGTTGAATTTTAGAGAGAGATGCTTGAACAGTGTATTCCAATGCAGCTTGTAAGTCAGGTGCAATCTGTCTAGCCACCTCTGTTGCTAGGCGCTTATAATCAATGCCCAGGGATATGCCGTTCTCATGTGGAGCTGTGGAGTGGTCAGCCTGGGAGTCTTCCGGGCACGAAAGGGTTTCTAGCTGCCCCAGGGAGTCCCCTTTGTCTGACCGCTCACCTGCTGCGTCTGGAGGAGGATCAGTATGCTATGGGTGTGGGGCCGGCGCTATCTTGGCTGCGGTGTGCGGCGGGTCTTGGGCTGCTCCTGACTTTCGGGTGCTGCGGAGGATATAGCGATCCATCCGGCAGGGATGCCGCTCGGCTTCTGAAGGCTTCCCGCTGTGTCAGGCGGGCGGTCTGCGTGGGCACGGAGGAGCTGATGTGTCCTACATCCTCCTGCGGCAGCGCCGGAAACAGAAGTTCACACTGCATGATGTTGATGCTGGGCCATGGTGCCAACGTTAGGTCCCTGGTCACGCTTTACTTTCTGCCCATAGATTTTACATATAGTTATGTACGCCTCCTCTGGTGTCTCGTCAAAAAACTGGAGTAGGTGATTTTACCACCAAAGCTCCGCACTGACTGATTGTTACCACTGCTAACCCGGTGAGCCCCTGTGCCGCTACTTTCTGCAACCTGCAAAGTGGGTGGTCTAAATCGTGGCCGTCTGGCTCCCAACCTCACACTGCTGCCATCCGGCTGACTCCCGACCACACTACCGACTAACTGGCTGCGCCACTGCCAGACACAAAAGCTGCCGCTCTCTTCTCCCAATGATAATGTACACTGTTGGTCTGGGTTAGCTCATAGCATAACATGGCTTTCAAAACCACCAGTATGCTGATGACACCCAACTTTACATCTCCGGCCCAGACATTAACTCTCTACTGTCCAAAATCCCAGATTGTCTGTTGTCCAAATCCTCCTTATTCTCCTCCCGTCTCCTAAAACTTAATGTAGAGAAAACGGAATGCTTCCAGGGCCGGGACTATGGGTAGTCGAGGGTAGGCGACCACGTAGGGCACCACTTCATCGCAGGGAGAAAAGGGAGCACAAGGAGGCATGGAGTGGGCTGAATTTTCCATTTGGGGGGCACTTTATGCCTTGTCTAACTAGGGCACCTTACCTTGTCCCAGCCTTGCTTGCTTCACCCGGCTCCCAAGTGCGATCGGCTACATCGATTAGTGTTTGCCTGTCACCGCCGTCCACCTCAACAGTGTCGCTGTACAAAGCCTGACCACTCAAAACATTACCCCCATTGCAACTCTCCTCATAACTATTTGCCTGCTTCTGCAAGAAGCAGCAGATGTCTTCCCCATCTCTTTGCTGCCCACTGTCCTCAAATATTTTGTCCTCACTGTATAGTGGCGCAGAGGCCACAACACATAGTAGTTCTCTGGCTGTGGGAAGCGAACAAGATAGAGGTGGGTGGAAGACAGGTGAGAGCCCCTCACCTGCTCTCGGGCCTTGCCAACTAGGGGTTGTGTGTGACAAACCCACCGACTCTTGGCTGGGGTTGTCAGATGTCATGTGGGAGAAAGTGTATGACCGGATGCTGTGGCCTCGCAGGGTGACTCCTGCTGTGACGTCCCCTTACTGTGCTGCGATCTCTGGCGGCTCCAAGAACCTACCATTGTGTTCTTTGACGCTATGGTGGGATCTTAGCCCTCAGCTTGTTTTTTTCCAGCTGGCGCTGCCATGACTTTATCAGGCTGCGTTCCCGCATCAGTTATTTGGTCAGTTTTGCCCCCGTAAGTGCCCAGGAAATTTTAGAGTGAAGCGATTCTAAGAGCGGCGGCTGTCATGTGCGTGTCATACTAAAACAAAGCATTGTATGAAGAAACCAAACCATGCTCCCTATGCATATTTAAGCATGGCACAATGTTCTACAACACCCTGCAGGCTCTCTGCAGCCAGGAAATAGCTGTTTTTTAACGCGATTTGTCGCAAATTTATTCGGGGCAAAACGAATTTTGTCAGAAAATTCTGCGAAGTCGGCGAATCGAATTTTTGAGAAATTCGCCCATCTCTAGTAGCATGGTACAAAGTTGTAAGACAAACTCGTAGTCAAGGACAGGCAGGAAGGTCAGGACAGGTGCCAAAGGTTCGTGGTCGAGGGACGGAGGCAAACAGAACGGTACATGGTAATACTAACAAGACTCAGGGAACGCTTATTACAAAGGGATCTGGATAAGTTGGAGGCCTGGGCAGGGAAATGGCAGATGAGGTTTAACACTGATAAATGCAAGGTTATGCACATGGGGAAGAGAAATCCATTACATGATTACATGTTAAATGGAAAAACACTGGGTAAAAGTGACATGGAGAAGGACTTGGGAATCCTGGTGGACAGTAAACTTAATTGTAGCAGCCAGTGTCAGGCAGCAGCAGCCAAAGCAAATAGGATCATGGGGTGCATTAAAAGGGGCATAGATGCACATGATGAGAACATTATTCTCCCATTATACAAGTCACTGGTTAGACCACACATGGAATATTGTGTACAGTTTTGGGCACCAGTGCACAGGAAAGACATTGTAGAGCTTGAACAGGTACAAAGGCGGGCAACAAAAATAATAAAAGGACTGGGTGGACTACAGTACACAGAAAGATTGGCAAGATTAGGGTTATTTAGTTTAGAGAAAAGAAGGCTTCGGGGGGACATAATAAATATGTTTAAATACATCAAAGGTCAATATAGAGATCTCTCTCAAGATTTATTTATACACAGGGCTGTATCTAGAACAAGGGGGCATCCTTTACGTCTTGAGGAACGAAAGTTTCTACATAAACATAGAAAGGGATTCTTTACTGTAAGAGCAGTGAGACTATGGAATTCTCTGCCAGAGGGACTGGTCATGGTGAATTCAATAACCGAGTTCAAAAAGGGTTTGGATGCATTTCTGGAGCGTAATAATATAACAAGTTATAGTGACTAGGATTCAGGAGAGGGGTCATTGATCCAGGGATTTTTCTGATTGCCAGATTGGAGTCAGGAAGGAATTTTTCCCTAAAATGAGGACAATTGGCTTCTACCTCATTGGGGGTTTTTGCCTTCCTCTGGATCAACACCTTAGCACAACAGGCTGAACTAGATGGACGACTTGTCTTTTTTTAGCCTTACAAACTATGAAACTATGAAACTATGAAACGCTTTCTCAGTAGGCACACAGCACTAAAGATCCGGCAAGGGAACCAGGAAGGGGCAGGGTTAAAGAGAGAACGTGTCTGGTGTCAGCAAATCACAATGCCGGGAGGCAGAGACGTCGGATGGAGTGTGGACAGGTAAGTAACACCGGGACTAGGCAGAGGAGTGAGCGCGCCCACGGCCCGACATGCGGATCACGGCACCGCTCACCAGCAGGACACGGGTGTACCTGCAACCCGGAGTGAGGGTCGTAGGAACACACGTGACAGTACCCCTCCCCCTTTGGCCTCCCCCTCTTTCTGGCCTGGAAGAATTTCTGGAGAAAGTTACAGTCCAGAATGTTGTCTTCCGGTTCCCAGAACCTTTCTTCTGGCCCGAACCTCTTCCAGTCAATGAGGAAATGTCACTTTCCCCTGATCGTCTTCATGGCCAGAATCTCCGTAATAGTAAAGACGTTGGTGGTGTCGGCCTGAGGAGCAGGAGAAGCGACCTCCTAGGAAAATGTTTCAGGACAAGTGGTTTCAGAAAGAGTTTGGGACACGAGGGTGGAAGACGGAGCTTATAGGCCACTGGGTTGATGCGTTTCAACACCTCAAATGGCCCCAGGAAAGGATGGCCCAGCTTGTAGCTGGGGATGCTGCCCATAGACAATATAAAAGGGAGAGGCACCGGCAGACTCCGAATCCAAAGAATTGTATGAAAATTCTGCCCATGGTAACAGGTTGGCCCAGTCGTTTTGAGGCGCAGAAACAAAGTGGCGCAAGTAGCTGCCCAGGACCTGATTTACCCTCTTAACTTGCTCATTCGTCTGTGGGTGGTAGACTGATGAAAAGTCCAATTTAAGTCCAATTTAATCTGTAGCTGGGAGCAAAGGGAATGGCAGAACCGTGAAACAAACTGGACCTCCCTGTCCGGGACAATATGCCAAGGAAGTCCATGTAGATGGAAGATGTTTCAAAAAAGAGGCTGGAAAGACATGGAGCAGAGGGTAGGCCCGGCTGAGGGACAAAATGGGACATCTTAGAGAACCGGTCTGTGACCACCCAGACAATGGAATTACCGGAGGAGGAAAGATCAGTGATAAAATCCATGGCCACTTGGGTCCAAATGATGCTGGGGTTGGGTAGTGGCTGTAACAGACCTGCTGGCTTGAGGCGAGGTGACTTGTTACGGGCACAGGAAGTACAAGACTCAACAAAATCACGAAAGTTTGATGGCTAGTAATTCCCGGACCCCAATGGTGTGGTTCTTCTCTGCGGAGGTAAAGGCTATAGAAAAGAAGCCACATGTGAGGGCCTTGCGTTTGGGACCTTTTTGAGTAAGAACCGCTCCAGCCCCAACTGATGAGGCATTGACTTCTAAGAAGAATGGTTTCTCCGTGTCTGGCCAGGAAAGCATGGGTGCAGATGCAAATGCTGATTTCAGCCTAGAGAAGGCTTCTTCGGCCGCCGGTTGCCATAGTTTCAGGTTGCCATTCTTCTTAAAGGGTGTCACTATTGGAGACACCACCAATGAGAAGTGTGGCATGAACTGCCTATAGTAGTTAGCAAAACCCAGAAACTGTTGTATGGCCCGAAGGCTAACGGGCATCGGCCTCTGCAGGATGCCAGACAATTTAGTGGGCTTTTCTGGTGGAAGAGGCACTTTTCAAGCTTTGTATAGATTCGATTATTCCGTAGATGCCTAAGCACCTGAAACACGTGAACTTGGTGAGACTCTGGATCTGGTGAGAAGACCAGGCTATCATCCAGATAGTGACCACACAGGTGTATAGAAGGTTCCTGAATATGTCGTTGCCAAATTCCTGGAAGACCGCTGGTGCATTACAGAGTCCGAAGGGCATATCCAGGTATTCAAAGTAGCCATCACAAGTGTTGAAGGCTGTCTTCCACTCGTCCTCTTCACGGATCCGAATGGGGTTGTAAGCTCCCCGCAGATCCAGTTTGGAAAAAATCTTGGCTCCGCGGAGCCAGTCAAAGAGTTCGGTAATCAACGGCAAGGGGTAACGATTCTTGATGGTGATCATATTGAGATCATGGTAATCGATACATGGACATAGGGAATCATCTTTCTTCTCTGCGAAAAAGAATCGGGCCCTGGCTGGAGAAGAGGACTTACGAATAAACCCCTTCTGGAGGTTTGTTTTCTTGGATGTAGGCTGACATGGCCTGTCTCAGGTACTGACAACGGATAGACCCTGCCTCGGGGAGGGGATGTACCAGGCAGCAGGTCAATAGGGCAGTCATAAGAGCAACAAGGAGGGAGAGACTCAGCTACTTCTTAGAGAAGATGTCCACAAAGTCTAGGTATAGAGCGGGTAGACACGACGAAGGCTTGGATGTTGACAAGTAGGACGCACTGGGCGGGGTGCCACCAAACAGCGAGACTGGCAGTCTTGTCCCTAACGTGTGACTTTGTCCATCTTCCAATTGAGCATAGTTGCCTGACGTTGTAGCCACGGGAGACCCAGAAGAATAACAGAGGAAGAGCGGGGTAATACAAAAAACACGGGTCTCTCCTTATGTAATGCCTCTACTTGAAGGGACAAGAGTTCAGTACAAAATTGGACCAAGTTACTGAGAATCTCCCTGCTGAAAGAGGATATGGCTAGCGCACTGGTGTCAAACTGTGGCCCTCCAGCTGTTGGGAAACTACAACTCCCATCATGCATTTATATAAAATATAAAAGTTGGAAAGATGGGAGTTGTAGTTTCCCAACAGCTGGAGGGCCGCAGTTTAACACCCCTGGGCTAGCGGCTTCTCCAGGCAGACCAACGGGAGGTTATATGTTGACACCAGTGCAATGTCCATGAAATTCCCGGCTGATCCATAGTCCAGGAAAGCTGGAACTTGGAACTGGATTACGGATCCAGACACATTTTATATTGGTATGGTCAGACGAGGAGAGGAATTGCTCACACCTAGGGAAGTCTCTCCCATGTAGCCTCGGTGCGGGCGTTTACCGGACACTGAGGACGAAGCAAACAGCCCCTGCAGTAATGTTCAGGGCTGGCACAGTAGAGGCACAGGTTCTCTTCACGCCGTCGCAACAGCTCTTGCGGAGTCAGGTGGGTTCTGTCCACTTGGATGGCCTCCTTGGTGGCTGGCAGACCTGCAGTGGAGGCCTTTGAAATACCGGAGCAAGACGGGGAAGGCGACGTGTCCTGTCCGGTTTGTGCTCTTGACGGAACTCCTCCTGTCTTTCTGAAAAGCGTACATCAAACTGAGGGGCTAGGCGGATAATTTCACTCAGAGAAGAAGGGAAATCACGGGCAGAGAGTGTGCCTATGATCTGGTTGGAGAGGCCTTTCTTAAAGGTGGCAGTCAATGCCGCATCATTCCAGGACAACTCTGAGGCCAGGGTGCGGAATTGCACTGTGTAATCGCCTATGGAGGAGTCCCCCTGGTGCAGGTTCAGCAAGGTGGTCTCGGCAGAAGAGGCTCGGGCTGGTTCCTCACATATACTGCGGTACTCGCTGAGGAGAGGGGGGCCGGGTCATCTCTGTCCTGCAGTGGGGTAGCCCAGTCCAGGGCTTTCCCAGAGAGAAGGCTGACCAAGAAAGCCCCCTTAGACCTCTCGGTGGGAAACTGACTGCCCATCAGTTCCACATGCACGGAGCACTGAGTGATAAAGCCCCTGCAAGCCTTAGGGTCCCCATCGAATTTCTTCGGTATAGAAAGATGTAGCCTTGGGCCAGCGGACAATGTCGGAGCCGATGATGCAGAGGGAGCCACAGAGGAGCCACAGAGGACATCTGCTGCAGCTGAGTGGTGAGGAGCTGCTGCATCATGGCGAGAGAGGTGGCTCAGTTGCTCCACGTGGTGCGCCCTCTGCTGCAACTGCTGGGCCACTATGGTGGTGAGGTCAGCAACACTCGGCAGAATCCATGGCCGGATCTTACTGTAACAATCGGGAGTAGTGGATCCACTGGACCAACGCAAGCAGTGGTATAAGCCACGCCAGGGAGTGGAATCTAAATTGATCCCGGTATTCACCAGAGCCCACCGCAAAGTGGTTTGGACTTGTTGCGGTGGGAATCCTACCAGGTCGCTACCCCGATGCGACTTGCTTGCTGAGGCAGCCAAGGTGTAGTGTGGTACAAAGTCGTCAGGCAAACTCGTAGTCGGGGACAGGCAGGAAGGTCAGGACTGGCGGCAAAGGTTCGTGATCGGAGGACGGAGGCAAATGGTACGGTACACGGTAATACTAACAAGACTCAACGAACGATTTCTCAGTAGGCACACAGCACTAAAGATCCAGCAAGGGAATCAGGAAGGGGCAGGGTTAAATAGGGACAGCGTCCGGTGATGTGCAAATCACCGGTGGGCTAGCCCTTTAAACTAACAGTACGCATGCCAGGAGGCAGAGACGTCAGCTGGAGCACAGACAGGCAAGTAAAGCTGGGACTGGGCAGAGGAGTGATTGCGTCAGCAGCCCGACATGTGGGTTGCGGCACTGCGCACCAGCGGGACATGGGTGTGCCTGCGACCCAGAGTGAGGGTCGCAGGAGCACCCGTGACAATCGTCATAAGAAGCATTGGCTCAAGATTGAAAAAATGTACAAAAAGTGGACAGTAGAAGTTTGGAAACGAGTGATTTGGAGCGATGAGACGAAAGTCAATAGACCAGGCTCTGATGGATGCAAGTGGGTCTGAAATAATCAAGGAAAGAGGGGGCTAATGAATCGAGAAATTGAAGGAGCAGTCAAGTTCAGTGGAGGATTCTTGATGATATGGGGTTGTTTCACAGCCAAAGACATTGGATCGATGGTGGTCTCAATGCTGAGCTATATGTGAGTGTCCTACAAGATGAGTTACTTCATAGACTCGATTACTAAGGGTGTGAAAATGACGACAGAGTGTTCCAGCAGGACAACGACCCGACGCACACATCAAGACTTTCGAAGAAATGGTTCATTGACAATAAAGTAGAGTTTCTGGATTGGACCCCACAGTCTCGAGATCTCAATTCCTTTGAAAACTTGTGGGTATAATTGGACAAAATGCTGTACTAATATCCAAGTGAGATGACCAGTATGCACCAAAATTGGGAATGTTTAGAAGAGATCTGGGATTAGATTTTGGTCGAGACATGCTTGGCTCTCATTGAGAGCATGCCCAGAAGGATTCAGTTAGTTTTGAAAGCCAAAGGTGGAAGGTCGGGCTGCGGGCGCAATTCACACCATACAAGCAAAATAATAAAAAATGAAATTTTTGATTTTTAGGAGCAAAACTGTAATAATGCAGTTACATGACAAGAATCTGCATGTCTCAGCATATGCTAAATAGTTGCAACTTAAATTCATGTATGAGATAGCCAAGAGGATTCCCTATAAAATTATTGTAGTCTCACCTTCAAAGCTGTAGTGAATGGTTAGATATGGAGCTTCAAAGTCAAAAGTTCAAAACATTGTTACCCTTTTGATTTCAGTGTAGGGTATGTATATATACTCCTTGTAGGTAGATAAGTAGGTACATGCTCACTGTAGGTAGACGGGTAGGTATGCGCACCCCCCATAAGTAGATCGATAAGTATACATGCCCCCTGTGTCTGTGTGTATATATATATATATATATATATATATATATATATATATATATATATATATATAATATGATGACAAGATGATGTCATGGTGCTCACACAGACCGCACGCATTTTTATTATTATTTTCTTTAATCAGTCAGAGGGGCCTCTATACCTATCCTTCTACCTTCAGGGGTCATACCTACCTACAGGGCTGTGTGTGTATATTTATACACAATAAATAATAATAAAAATGCTTGTGTCCAGTGTAAGCACCATGACATCATCATGCCATCTACACTGGGACACTGCTCCTGGCACATTCTAGGCCAGAAGCCCAGGGCCTCAGCCTTAGACTTTTGTCCGAGACACAGCCGGAGGCATGATAACATCGCTGTATCATGCCGCCTGTGCCGGTTACTCCTGTAAAACAAAGGATCTGCCTTTAGCTCACAGGAGTAGTGAGCCAATAGCTTCCTGTTCCACCATAGTTTTCATAGTTTTAGCAAACAGCCAGTACTAGGAAACTGAATAAATAGAATGCTGTGCAATTATATACTTTTCAACAGTTACAACACAAAGAAGGACCAGGTAAATCAAGGAATTAGCAGCTGTCACTTATATCTGCAAATGATCAAATTGCTCCAAACTGTGACATGTGAGAGTGGCATAAAAGCCAGATTGAAGGCAAAGTTTATTAGCCAAATTAAACCTCAAAAATTGTATCAAATGGTGTGGGGTAATTGTGTAATACCTTTTGATTGTTGACGTGCCAATTATCACCACTGGTTGCAAACTAAGAGGGACAGAATCCTTCAGCTGAGAGACCTTGGTTTGTCATTTCAGCAGATCACTATGTGCGTAGGCCAAGGTGTCAGCACTGTTTAATGTTGCGTATCTTGTTGCTTGGGAGAGCAACAATGAATCAGAATGACAGTAAGCGGTAAACCTCAGCATGGACAGATTTTCTGATTTAAAGATCCATTTTGTACTGTAAGTAAAATTGAATATTGTCAAGCCTTAGGTGGCAAACGGTGTCGGCATAAACCATCAGAGGCTGTTTGCACAACATTGGGTTATGAGTCAGACGTCTAGCCACAGATGTTCTACTGACCTCACACTACTGCTCTCAAAGGCTATCATGGTGCACAGTAAAACAGGAATGGGGGCTGGAATGGAGATTATCCGGCTTAGCAATGAGTACCACTATTTGGTACTAAATATTTGTTGCCAGTATAAATTCTTGTTGTGTGGTTTCCAAATTAATATAAGGATGTACATATTCACATATGTCAGTGAATATCGACAACTGACATCAAGTGTGATTTCAGAAGCAAAATTCTTTTTATAGCTAATGAATACAAGGTTTTATACAGCCTGGTCTTAAGGCGTGGCAAAATTTTAAATATTTCAATACATCATCATTATCATCCACATAAATTCACAATTCTGATTATAAATCATTTTATAAGTGATTATTAGTTTTGGCATAGATCCTATCTTTGTTTTAGTTTACTGGAGATTGTTTTTCAGTACATAACCTTGCAAAGCAGTCAGTTTTTAATAAATGTTTTTGTCGATTGTCAGGGGTAGCTAACTTATCAGGGGCATGCTTACATGTACCAGAAGATTCTAAGGCCATGTCCCCACGGCACCGGTTTGCGGACGGTTTTTCAGACAGTTTGCGGTTTTGCAAACCGCCTGAAAAACCGTCCGCAAACTTTTACATGGGCTGCTATGGAAAACCCATGCAGCAGTCCCCACTGCACGGGTTTTCCGGCCGCCGGTTTTTCAGACCGCCAGACGCCTGAAAAACATTCTACATGTTCATTCTTCCTACCAGTTTTCGGACAGAATATGAACAAGTGAATGTGAAGGGGGAGGGCTGTTCTCCGCTCATGCAGAGAAAATCCGTCCTCCCACAGCCGTGTGCACAGCACAAAAACCGGACAAATACTGGTCGGATAAACCTAACGGTATTTGTCCAGGGCCGTGTAAATGGCGCTAAGAAATAAGTAATTGGAATGGAATTCGATATCTTGTTACATACAGACATGAAGGTACAACTCAGTACATTCCGTTCCATTGCTTTTGTTTTCTCTGCAGTCATATATATCTATATCTATTATCAGTTAGTAACTACAGATTTAAGGGACAAAAGAAACAATAAGAGAATAGGTTGGCTAAATGACCCAAACAAGCAAGGCACAAAGCAAGGTTGCTCAGTCTATTTTAGAATTAAAAACATTTTAGGATTCACAAATCACTTGACCGTATATATTCCATAAAAACTCCTCCACTTTATGTTCTAATTACTAAGAGACTGGAAGAGTACTGTCCTATGGCCTGACGGCCAGGGGGAGATTGGTCTTCATTCCGTAAAATGCCATTGTTATTAAGCTGAAACACTTTCTGCATCTTCATCTACCTATGTAACCTCTCAAAAACCATTGTATTTTAAAGTTTTATAATTTAGAGGAGATTGTAGGGGAGCTATATAAGTAGTATGGAGATTCTAGGAGAGTTATATAAATGGTATGAGCGGTTACTAAATTGTTGACAGGTTTAGTGATCATGCTATGCAGAAAACCAAATAAGTTCCATAATAAAACAAGGTGGTTAATATAACTAATATTATAACTCCAAAGCTATAAATACATTTATGATTATATGATTTTATTCAATTTTCCAAACAACTCTCCTGGAAATTTATTTCAGTATTTTTCAGCAGTTCAATTCATCAGAAAGGGATGTTGTTGTTTTTTTTCTCCTTGAAGCTCTTTTCATGCTTCTGAATGTTTTGAAGACCTCATGAGCAAATCCATCAAGAAACATCACACCAGACCCACTCTTGGGATTATGGTGTATGGTGGCATAATGTACGGTAGCTGGAGCCTGCTAGTCTTTATTTCAGGTAAACTCTCAGCTCGGCGTTACATTGATTTGGTCGTAAAACCAATGGTATTGCCATTTCGTTAAAGTGTCAAAAAGCCATCTTGGCATAACATTCTTCAGACCATCACTAAGAAGCTGATAGTGTGCTGAGGTATTTACTGTAAGTAACTGCATGTTTTTCTGTACAATAACGACATAAAGTGCACTACACGTCCCAGTGTCTCCAAAGCATACAGGCAGGGCCCCACCTGCCTTAATGTTCCTCACAAAGCAGTAGAATGCTGTATATGGAAACAAATATTGCAATTGAAGTATATTTTCTTCTTATTTAATATAGAAACATGAGCAACAATATAATGCTTTTCTTCAAAACCGTAACATGTATAGACATAAATGTAAACACGAGACACTCAGCTTAATCTTTCAAGTCCTCCCAAATGAGATAGGTACGCCAGCATGCCAAACAGGGAATCGAGCCAAAGCAGTTCCTACATCAGATGTTCCATGTTGCCCGATCACGCAACGTTTTCAGGAGACCATGCCCCCTTTCTCAAGCTTGTTTGGCGTGCTGGCGTACCTATCTCATTTGGGAGGACTTGAAAGATTGAGCTGAGTGTCTCATGTTTACATTTATGTCTATACATGTTACGGTTTTGAAGAAAAGCATTATATTGTTGCTCATTTTTCTATATTAAATAAGAAGAAAAGATACTTCAATTGCAACATTTGTTTCCATATACAGCATTCTACTGCTTTGTGCATGTTTTTCTGTGCCTGGTGCGCATGCTTTTTACTTCATAAATCAAGATGTTTGAAATATTTTGTTTCCATTTTTTTATTATTTAACATGTTTATCTTTCCTGTGATTTCAATAATTACAAGACATTTCCTTCTTTGTGTTGCAATGTCAATGTTGCAATGTATATGTGCATATTAAAGTAAATTTAATGCAGTGCTTATTATAGTAAATAATTTAGCAAGCAAATGTCAAACGTGTTCAGCTACTGTGAGCAAGAGGTGAAAGGGGATATTAATACATACAACATAAATGTTAATTGTATACAGAGCTCACATAAGTTACACTCTGTTAAGTATGCTTTCTCAGATGAACTGCTTTCCTGCCAGATACACATAGTCCAAATGATAAATTTGGTCATTTTAAGTGATAAAAATGCAACTTTGTGATATGTCTTGATTTTATGTTTCAAAAATATTAGTTGATCTTAATCACATTTATCCATCAGGACTTTTGCTGGCACAATGCTGAAATTTGAAAAGGACAAATTAGAGATAAAATTCAGGTTACTGAAGCAGACAGTAGTATTTCCATGGTTACCATTTTACAAGATTTGAAAGTGAATGCTGCCAAAACAGCTCAAATTTATCAGAAATTAAATTTAAAGGTATGAGTCTGTTTTCCAATGTCTTAGTAGTTTTGTGACTCTCTCTATAACTTTGTAATAAAAAACAATTTGAATCAAAACCTATAAATACATTAGCACCCAGTCCTCCAGTCCTATAATCTGAACTCATGGATTCATTATGGGTGACAAGTATGAAAGGGTCTGGCGTCTTTTCAGCCCATAAACTGGCGCAGCCCCGTTCGCTATATTTTTAATCAGACACACTCCAATATTAGGTGCATTATAAAGCTCCCGTGGCACTTTGTAATGGGCCTGAGATCGGGGGGCGTGCTGGAGGCGTGTCACACTACAGCTGTACGAAGCTACAATTTATAGCTTTAGTACAGCAAATAAAGGCGCATTACTGCTGGAACAGGCAGACCACTTTAAAGTGGTCTACCTGAGCCAGAAGTGTAGCTTTGTATCTAAAAATCGCTAAATCTATGACCCGCAGTAGAACAGGTTAATAGATTCAGATTCATTCTACACTACAAATGCCACTTGTCTATTGTATTGTTTAAAAATTCTAATACCTTGTCTTGGTATTAATTAGTCTGTTCCAAACCATTTTGGTGAACTCACATGCCACAATTTTTTTTTTATTCAAAGCTTTATTGAAATAAAATATTTAAAAGAAAAATGTATCTGCATGCAAATAGTCAAGACATTATTATGACCAAAGTCTAATGTATAGAGTAACTGTTGTGTGCAACACAGAGGGCAGCTAGACAGGCTGGTAGTGACTTAATAAGATCCTGGTAGGTTGTCACATGAATTTGGAGCAATGCTGACTGCAAGGCATCTCTCAGTCTTGTTGTAAGGTGCGTGGGGGAGCATCCATAGAGCAAGCACAACAATCGATGGGACCATAGATACGCAATTAAGTTTTTTTTTATCAACAAATAAACTTTATTTGAAGGATCAATAAAGGGTACAGATCAGCATAATACTATACAGCCGTGCACATAATCGTAAAGAAATTTGTGTTAAAACATAACCTTCAGCCATGAATACAAATAAGCATCAGAAATACCCAGATTCTAAGGCAGGATGGAACCTAACATCCCTGCAACAGGCAGGGAATTAAACAGGTACATCTATAATAATCCTACGGTACTGTCTCGGTTGTTCTAATAAGTCCAATACAATCTATTGAATCAGCTGGTGAGGCTCAAAATTAGGTGTGAACACCAACCCTGTGCAGGATAAACAAAGCAAAAGGTGGAAAAGGGAGGAACGATCATGGCAACGTCAGGGAGTCCCGCCCCTAAGGGCTCGCAGGGGCGTCATATCCAAGGGCCCTTGAAGACCCAACTGTGCCAGAGGAGCTCAACCACCCACCCCAGATCTGATCAAATTTCTTTGCCTTGTTCCTTCGCTTAAACAACCACTTCAGATGCGGTAATATACCATTGATCAATCCCTTCCATTCAGCTACCGAGGGAGGTCTAGCTGCCAACCACGTTCACGCGATAGCCTTTCTAGCATAGTAAAGAGCTTCAGTTGCAAAAGTGTATGTGGAGCGGGAACCTAGGCCTTCCGGCTCAGGACCAAACAGACAATCCAGAGGAGTAAAGGGGACTGGACACCCCATTGTATCATTCAAGAATTGGATAACCTGCGACCAAAACCCCAGCAACTTCGGACAAGAGCATATCAAATATAAAAAGGTGCCTGAAGTCACCTGGCACTTAGGCCACTCGTCCTCGTATCCATGTCGGAACTTACTCAGTCTCGAGGTAGTATAATACGACCTGTGCAAAATGAATAACTGCGTCATTCTATCATTAAGGTTGAAAGAGACCCACCTAGGTGAAGAGATACATGTCTCCCATTGTTCATCCGTCATCGGGCCCAGGTCCGCCTCCCACCTTCCCCTAAGGCCCTCTAAGCGACCCTCCCTGCTCTGCGTGGAAAGAATAGTATCGAATTGTGAAATTACATGAGAAGTCGCTGGGGTAAGAAGTAAACGAGGGAACGGAAATTTGTGAAATACAACCTCCGAATGCCCTAACTGGGAAGTAACAGCATGTTTCATCCTAAGATAGATAAACAGTTGGGATGAGGGGAGACCAAATTCGGCCTGCAGCTCCGGAAATGGTTTGAGACCGACACTGTTGCAAATGTGAGAGATGTATCACACCCCTCTCGCTCCCCAATTAACATCAAATGACAGACCAAGCAAATCCGGAAAGAGTTTGCAGTGCCATAGTGGAGAAAACAGATCGATACCTTCAGAGTAATATAGCATGCGTACTTTTTGCCAAACCATAAGGGCTTGCCTCAAAATAGGAAAGTCTCGCAACCTACCAGCTGCAAAAGCCACACCACAGAATAGAATTTGCAAGGGGTGTAGATATCTACGATTAAAGGGGGAAACAATTAGGGATTGAACTCTAAGCTGCTCCTCTGTCCCCCATCTAACCAAGTGCGACATTTGACTCGCCAGGTAGTACAAATTAATATCCGGAAATGCTGCCCCACCCTCGTCCCAGAGCGCCGTCAAACAATCTGCGGCCACACGGTGTCTGCGTCCCTGCCATACAAATGACAACAGGAGACCCCGTATACGACGGATCAAACTGAATGGGAAATACACTGGGGCTTGCTGAAGCACATAAAGAGTTTTAGGGAAGAGTTTCATCTTGATCAAACTAATACGCGCCGCCGTAGAGAGATGCAGCTTATTCCAACTATCAACTTTGCTTTGTAAAAGTGCACATAAAGGGGTAATATTCAAAATTTCAAACTCATGGACAGATCTCGAGATCTGTATCCCAAGATAAGTAACTGATGATGCCCAAACCAGGGGAGACTCAACCGCGCTTACTGTAGGGACAGAGGGGTCGATCGGTAAAATTTTAGATTTCTCCCAATTGATCACAATACCCGAGAATGATCCAAATTCCGCAACCACCCTTAATGTAGAATCCAGGGAGTCTTGTGTATCAGACAAATACAACAGCGTGTCATCAGCATATAGGCTAATTTTTTCACAAATAGAAGGTGCAGATAGGCCTCTAATGCAAGTGTCTAATCTCACTTTGACCGCCAACGGTTCCACTGCCAGGGCAAAAAGTAGGGGTGAGATGGGGCATCCCTGTCTCATTCCGCGGTGCAGCTTAAATGGCTCTGAGACCCACCCATTAACCGTTACGCGGGAAACAGGATCCATATATAACAGCTTCACCCAGTTTATAAAGGAAGTGCCAAAACCAAATCGTTCCAGTGTGAGAAAGAGGTACGACCATTCAATGGAGTCGAAAGCTTTAGCTGCGTCTAGAGATACCACTATTCTAGAGCCCACCTCATCGTGTTTAGCCTGCAGATTAGTAAATAGTCGTCTCAAATTTAGGGCCGTCGACTTCCCAGGCATAAAACCTGTCTGATCCACCTGTATGACCGACAGAATGACCTTATTTAACCGCCTGGCAAGCAATTTGGCCAAGATTTTAATATCTGTCTGAAGTAGTGAAATTGGACGGTAGGACTCGCACAACCTGGGGTCCTTACTGGGTTTGGGAAGAACCACAATAATGGCCTCGTACATAGAGGGCGCAGTGCCCCATCCTGCAACGCTGCCTGATAAACTTCCAATAATTGTGAGGCCAGAAGGCCTTCGTATTCCTTAAAAAATTTGATCGGGAGACCATCACTACCCGGGGATTTAGAAGTTTGGAAAGAGTGTATGGAATCTATTATTTCTTGCTCAGTGATAGGGCTATCCAAGAACTCTCTCGCCTCTAAAGCCAAGGTAGGGAGAGCAAGTGTAGACAGGTATTCACCAATTTCAGAAGATGAGACCGTGATCTTAGAGGAGTATAGATTTAGGTAATAATTACGAAATTTCTCTAAAATATCTAGAGGGTCACGGATGCAGGCCCCATCAGGAGAGATCAACTCCGAGATCACCGGGGGCTCAGAAGCCCTCCGCGCCATGCATGCCAGTAGTCTTCCACACCTATCCCCGTGCTCGAAGTAAGACTGACGGCTGAAAAAGGCTTTTTTTCTGCGCTTGTGAATGCAGGCAAGTATGATACAACCTAGTCCGACATAACCATTCATCTCTATTTCCCCTGGAAGGGTCTCTAGTATAGCACAGCTCCGCCTCCGTCACATCCCTATCAAGTTGTTATTCTCCATGAGCCAAGCCTCTCCTAAGGTCATTAACAGCAGATGACGAAATACCCCTCGCATAAGCCTTAAAGGCGTCCCAAATTACCACCATCGATGCCGAACCAGCATTTTCCTGGAAGAAGACGCGCCACTTGTCGAGAAAGTACCGTGCAGGAGGTAAAATTTGTAGCAAAAATGGATTCAAACGCCACCTAGCTCTGGGAGGCATGTTGTCCAGGTTTAGTGACAGTATACCAGGGGTGTGATCCGAAACGGATCTCGCAAGATAATATACCGACTCAACAAGTGGAAGCAACGTCTGATGGACCAGCATAAAATCAATTCGGGATAGAGCGTTAAATTGTGTGGAAAAACAGGATTATTGGCGCGTTGTTGGATTTCTAGCACGCCACACATCAGTGACCCCAAAATCTGAAAGTAGGGATTGCAAGGAAGAGGGGCATGGATCCAAAGGGCCTATCTCGGAAGGGTTGAAGCGGTCAAGTCGCCTATCCCATGTACAGTTAAAGTCCCCTAACCAGATGCTAGGCACAGCTGGGTAGGTGGCCACTATTCCCAATATCTCCCTAATCACCTCGGATGAGTATGGAGGCAGAACATAAACCCCAATTATAATACAAGGGATCTGAAAAAGAGAGCAAACCAAAACAATGTACCTTCCCCGATCATCCACCACTGCCCTAGTAAGCCTAAAGCGGACCATACGGTTGATCAGGATAGAGATTCCCCTGGCACAGTTTGTAAATGTCTAGTGATCGGCCCAACCCACCCTAGGACGACCTAGTAATGGTAATTTATCCGGTATCATGTGCGTTTCTTGGAGACACGCAATATCGCATCTGCGCGCTTTCAAATTCTTGAAGACTAGGGCTCTTTTAATTAGGTAGTTTAACCCTCTGACGTTCCATGTCAACAATGAAATAGCGTTGTTAGCCATGTTAACACTTGTACAACAAGAATTTCCCCCAACCATCGAGCCTCACGTACCTGATAAGAGAATCCCCCTCCCAGCTTGTGATATAAGAATGAACAAACAACCGAGCCAAACAGTACCTGACTAAGAAGCATGGCGAAAAAAAACCCAACCAACCACTTATCCCACCCTACTTCATTACCCCAATGACGAAGCATCGGATTCCCAAACATTTTAGCAACAGCAAGTAAAAAAACAACAATTAACTTTAACTGTAAGTAGAAATTTCTACCAAATGCGGCCAGAAAGTCCCCCAGGATCCCATATTAACAGGAGAGAATAATACATTACATGTTGCATGCAATTTGAATATGGTAGTCCCCATAACAAAATATACAGTCTGGGGTTCGTGAGAAGAAGAATATCTTGTACACCCAGCAAGAGAGAAAAGGAGAAGGGGAGGAAGGAAAAGAGAAAAAAAAAGGGGAAAGGGGAGGGAAACCAGAAAAGCAGCATTCCTAGTCGTTAATGAACATCCTAAGAAGAATAGCAGGTCAAGCACATCCACAATTGTTTGCATGCAAATCATTCTGCCCCATGGTTTGGTGACCTTCTGCCTGGTGGAGGGCGAGTCTCCAGCCAGTCCATGGTTTTCTGGGCATTAGTGAAAAAGAGAGTCTTATTATCGGCTATGAACTTCAATCTGGCTGGATACAACATGGCATATTTGTAGTTACGCTCCCTCAACTTTTGCTTGGCAGTGAGGAATAGCGCTCTTTTCTTTTGGACCTCGACCGAGAAGTCCAGGTATACCAGAATTTTAGAGCTGCCATTGCTTATAGGGCCCTGTTCCCTTGACAATCGGAGAATGGTATCTCTGTCCCTATAGTTCAGGAGCTTAGCTATAAATGTTCGCGGAGGACCCCCCGGTGGCGGGGGTTTCGGCAGGATCCTATTAGCCCTCTCCACTGCGAACATGACAGATAACTTGTCTCTGCCATAAATGGATATTAGAGTATTCTCTAGAAAGGATTCAGGAGCAGGTCCCTCCGCACCCTCTGGAAGACCGATGAAGCGCAGGTTGCATCTCCTCAGTCTATTCTCCTGATCGTCCAGATGTTGATGAAGCCTATTGATGTTCCTCTCAGCATCCTGAATTCGTTGGGACAAGGGAATAGCTTGATCTTCCAGTACTAACTCTGTTTTCCACCTCCGTTACCCACTCTCTTGTTTTCTGAGCATCATGTCGTAGCAGGGAGATGTCTATCTTTATCTCTTCTATACGAGAGGTGAGAGTCGCTTGACAGGAGTGAATAGCAGCAAGGACTTTCATGGTCTCCGAGCTCAGGGGTTCCGTATCTGAATCCTCTTGATCCTGCTCTTTCTGCACAGTGGACATCGGTTCTGTACCCGCCTGGGAAGGGCCATCCTCACTGCGGAACTTGTCCAGTTTCTCCATGGTCTTGGTAGCGGACTTGCCCGGAGCCATCAGAGGTCCCACAGCCCACACCACCGTAGGTTCACTTCTAGCCAGACAGAGGGGGAAAGGAGAAACAAAATGCTGGGGTGCAGTTCGCACAATGGGGACCTTCTGGCTTAAATAAGCACCACCGCTTCACATTCCACTAACCCCAGAGGAGTTAGCCCAGGTTGCTTTCGGATGACAGGTGACCTATCATACAATGGCGCTGCAGGCACCAGTGGGGGTATGAGTTGGCAATCTATCTGCGGGCACACACCAATCACCAATGTTACCCCGTCTGGTTATGTATCCCAGGAGGCCCATCAGATTAGTATGTTGTCAACTGGTAGTATAGTAGAGCCATGTATGCTGCGCTCCCAGATATAATAAAACAGCAGTAAAATGGGGAATCACCCCAGGAGCAGTGCGGGACAGCACGGATCAGCAGGAGTTGTAACAGTCATGTTACTACATCAATGCAGATAGTCTAGCTGGACACTTCCCTGCGTAAACACAGGAGGGTGCCAAAGCACTAAGAGAGAGCAGGCTCCCTTGTAATGGAGGAATTAGAGCCGGGAGAAAACAGTGCACCAGCCCCGAGGAGTTAGAGGTTGGCCTCTGAACTTTTGCAGTCTTAGCAGAAGGAGTGAGCAGTCCTGTCAGATAATATCCAGGAGTAAACACTACCCGGGACCCAGTTCCTGGGGTCTTATTGATATGTCCCTAGCCGGGCTAAGAAAGTAAAATGGCGGTGCCACGTGCGTTCCTCAGTAGCAGTAGCCGGGGGACAGTACTCACTGCGCCACTGCTCAAACCGGGCTCCAGGGCTCCGTGCCGGTCCCCTCCACTCCTCCTCTTCAACGCCACTGCTCCCCTCTGCGGCACTGCCGCACGACGGCTAACGCACTGAAAAGCACAGCCACGCCGCAGCAGGCCACAGTACTAGGCAGGGGGCAGCTCTGTTGTGCTGGCAGCCCGTATCGTACCCGCGTGCCTTCACGGATCGTAGGCAGTCTTCATACTGGGCTCTCCCGAGCGCCGCTCAGCCAGGACAGCCCGCAGCTGTGCAGGACACGCTCCTCTGCTCCTCCAAGATGGCGATCCCGAGCTCTAGTTCGCACTCGGGTCCAACTTCCCTCCGCGGACGTCCTCCCGGGGATCTCCGCTCATCTCCGGACCCCCGCACCGCTCTCTCCTTCTCCACCGGCAATTCCCCAGCAACTTGTGGCAGGATATGGCAGGATAAAATGTGGAAAAAGCCAGAGTAGCAGGAGCTCTCGCACCACGCGTCTGCCCACAACGGCTGCCAGGCCACGCCCCTCGATACGCAATGAAGTTTAAGTATTTGGTGGCCAGGGTAGTAGTTAAAAATCGTGGACACGCTCTTCCAGTTAATGCTGGTCATTTCTGGACATGTGACATGAAGATCCTATCCGCCCCAGGGAAGACCGTGAGCATCTATGGATGCACGTAATCTGCAAGGATGGATTCATACCTAAATTGGTTGAGAGTGTCTTTCACATGAATGAGCAGGTTAAGAGAATGCTATGAAAACTTTCCCCAGACCATACCGCTTCCACCATCAGGTTGTGTTTCTCCAGCAATCCTTTCAGGTTGTTTTATCTCTGATGTTCATCTGACATGCCAAAATCTATCCATTCCATAAAGCAGAAAACGTGACTCCTTGAAGAAGGCAATCATTTGGTAATCAGCAGAGGGTTAATTGAGGTATTTTCTTCTGATGCAGCTTTGTTAGCAGATGTGCATTGACCATTCATTTGCTTCAAAGTCTCATACACAGTAGAACTGTTGTTTTAGACATTAAGGGTGACATGTGTGAATGTTGGCGCTGATAGACCAGTTCTAAATCACTTTAAGGTAGTATAGACTGTGCCAGAATGTATGAACCTGTTCTTCTGCAGTTCATACGTACAGGCACAGTCTAGTGCCAATACGATAACTCAGGCTGAGGCAGATCACCTTTAACTTGGTCTGGCTGTTTTAACTGTTCTGCGCCAAAGTTTTGGCATTAAATAATCACAAATGTGTCTACTTATACTAATGTAGTGCGACACACCCCCAGAACGCCCCAAAACTTTGTGCAAAAGTTTGGAGTACGTCTGTACATACATCTATAGAACTGGTCTACTACAACTTTTTGAGGCCATAATTCTGGCGCAGCCCCGTTCATGCGAGTCACCCCTAGTATCCCCCTAGTTCATTTTAGCATTGAGCTGCTCTATCAAACATGCTGATGTGCCCTAGGGCACCATTGTACGTGATGTTCACCTCTCACATTAATGACAGGTAGTGCTCCACTGTTTCCATGTTGCTTTTTCGCAATGGTATCCACCTATGATACACTTTCACCACAGCAGCATGCAAACAATTACCAAACTGCACAGTTTTAGAAATACTGCCACCTTTGTCCCAAAACCCAATAATCATGCTTTTTTGCTGCTCTGATAAATTGCCCATGATAGCAACGAGGGATTTGTGTGCAGACAGCCTATTGCACACCCTTTGCTAGTATATCCAGCTCACAACCTTTGATTTCTTCTTGCACTACACACTGTTAATGTCGAAGTGGTCATTTAATTTAATTTGTTTCCTAGTCCACAACAGATCAATTCTATCACAAATTTCCACTATGGATTTTACTTTTTATAATTGAGAATATGAATTTAAAAAGCAGCTGAGTCCACCATCTGTGGACTTACCTGTAAGACTTTACAGCCCAAATAAATGGTTCAATTTCAAGATGCAACATGCATTGGCTGCCTGAATTGCAAATAAATGAATATCATCTAGAAAAGTCAGTAACTCAAATGTTATGGTGTGCAAGAAAAATTCTGAATTAGGAGCTGTTTAATAAAGACAACTCATAGTCTTACTTCAGTATTTTTTTATTTCTTTGTGCTTCTAGGACTGTTTGTATTCTTCATTAACAAAAAAAATCATGTAAAATATTCTAGGTTATTTGACTATGAAATATAGTTGCTTGTTTGTTTTACTCTGATATGAAATATAAAAAATATTTGCAGTATTTATGCAGCTGTGTTGTACAGTTCAGGAGTATTTTGCATTCTGGAAAGATGATCAGTTTTTGCTCACTTATTTACATATTTATAGTTTTCATCAGTCAGTTGATGCTGCTTCACAGCACATAATGGAATATGGCATAGAAACAGGATTTCTGGTGACAGAAAGCAATATTCCAGTACATTATGTATACATGCTTTCGATAGGCTATATTTTAAAATGGAAAGATGTAAATTTTAATGAACCTGCAGATCTATGGCCTGCCAATTGGACAGCCCTTATAAAGTAAAACTCATTATTTTGTTACTGTTTGTGGCAACTAAATAATTAATTTACTAAAGTAATTTACTTTAGTCTACATTAGATTGACATATTATTAATTGGTAGAGCTACTATCTATAAATGTTGAATCACAGTTCTCTATGAAAAGCAATCTTTTTTTGGATAAAGACACACAAAACACAGCCAAATGACATTGTCCAACCATAACCCATTTCTGCTTCAAACAAAATGTTCATATGTGTTTTTACATTCACAATAATATTAAATAACATTTAGTTTAAAGAAGGTTTAAAACTGAAAATTGCAGAATGTTACTGATGGGCCATATTCATATCAATATACAAACTAAGAAAAAATAAATAATGATGATCTGACAAGTTTAAACCAAGAAGAACTTGAGTTCTTTGGAGGAAGACCCTGTGTGCCTATGTGATGGTCACTCTTTGGAGATCTCCATTGTGTACATTAACCCCTTACTGAAACATGACATATGGGTAAGTCCTGGTGCCAGCAAGGACCTATGTAGCGGGCTTAGTCATTAAGTCTGCTACATAGGAGGCTGGATTTTGCTGCTAATTGCATCTGACAACCCCCACTAACAGCAGGGAATGGAGCCGGCTCTGTTCTCTGCTGTTTAACCCTTAACCCGATCACAGCCGCGACATCTAAATAAATGAGAAACAGGGCCGTGCACTGTTCCTCATTCTGATCGGCAACCCATGGCGAGATCAATGGGTGCCAATCAATTAACATGGCAGCTGGAAGCCTAATAAAATAACTGCTATGTTTAGGTTTCTATTGCTTTCTGCCCTTGTCTTACAAATAAAAAACAACAATAAATAAAAAAGTCACACAAATCGGTATCACCCCGTCCATAAAAGTGTGATATAACATTATTTATCCTGTAAGCTGAACACAGTAGAAGAAAAGAAAACTCCAAACGGCCAAACTGCGTTTTTTTTGTTTGTTTTTTGTGGTCATTTCATGTACCCTAGAAATTGTAATGAAAAATCATTAAAAGGTTGCATCTCTCACAAAATGGTAAAAATAAAAACAACAAAAAAATGCACAATCACTCAGATTCATAGATGGAGGAACCAAAAGATTATTGGTTGCAGAAAATGGCACTGAATTGAAAATTTAAGAAATAGAGACTGCTTGTATATTATTAAGAGTACCAAAACATGATGCAAACCCTACATATTTGGCATTGCTGGAATCGTATCAACCTGCAGAATACAGATAATACCATATGCGTTGGATTATAAGACACACTGTTTTCCCCTCATCTGTGGGGGAGGAGGTAGGAGTGCATCTAATACTCCGAATGCACTTTCTCAGGCCATCAGGAGGCTGGAAAGGAGCGATGCTACTGCATCGCCGCCCTCCAGTCTTCTGGTGGTGCGAGATAGTGCTGTACAGCAGCGGCCGGTGGCAGCCGCTATAGACAGCAGGGATGGAGCTGGCTTTAGCCGCTGCAATGATCGCAGCGCCGTCTAGATGAATGAGAAGCAGTGCTGTGTCCCTCCATTAACACCCCCCCCCCAATAACGTAATTGCAGGGGAGTAATAAGCTGTCATGGCAGCAGGAAGCCTCATGCAGACTTAAGCAGACTTCAGCAGCTGCCAATAGGTAATGAATGAATGAAAATCCTATGTACAGCAATACAATAGTACTGCAGTATATAGGACAAGGCATTCTCCCCTCTAGTGGTCAAGTACCCTAGGCGGAGTAAGGGCGACATGTATGAACGGGGCTGCGCTAGAAGTCTGGCGTCTTTTTAGCAAAAAAACTAGTGCAGCCCAGTTGGCTCTGTTTGTAACCAGGTGCACTCCAATATCAGGCACATTACAAAGCGCCCCCAGCACTTTATAATGCACCTGAGATTGGGGGGGGGGGTTGCTGGAGGTGTGTCGCACTACAACTGTACGAAGCTACACATTTATAGCTTTAGTACGCCAAATCCAGGTGCATTACTGCTGGAACAGGTAGACCACTTTAAAAGTAGTTTAGCTGAGACAGAAGTGTCGCTTTGTAGCTAGAAAGCGCTAAATCTATGACCCACAGTAAAACAGGTTAATAGATTCAGACGCATTCGATGCTACTAATGTGTGCAAAAAAAAAATGGCCCCTTGGATGCCAAAAAACTTATGTCGCCCTAAGTATTAAAATAAAAAGAGTTTTTTAAAAATTAAAAGTTTAAATTAACGTAGTATTGCAACGTTCATAAAAGTTCAATCTATCAATTTATAACATCATTTATCCCGTGTGCTCTATACCGCAGAAGAAAAAAAATTCCAAACGCTAAAAAAAATTTCCATAAAAAAAAATTGGAATAAAATAGTGATCAAAGCCACATCAATCTCAAAATAGTACTAACAAAAACTACACTTCAGCCCACATTTTTTGCTTTAAATATTTTTGTTCCTATTTTTCTCCTCTGAAACTAGATGCATCTTATGATCAGGTTTTTCTTATAGTCCGAAAAATACAGATCTATCATTTATACCGAAGAGTGAGTGCCATTAAAACAAAACCTTGCAAACATGGTGCAAGTACAGTTTTTTTGTTTTTTACATCTTTGCGGTTTACCAGTATATTCTATGGTATGGTCAATGGAACCATTAAAAAGTACATCTTGTCCTGCAAAGAAAAAAAAAAACAGCCATATTATCCTTACCAACTGTCAGGAAGGGGTTTAAAAAATACTATTGGTTCCAAAGCCTCAAAATGTCACCACGTTAAATGAAGATTAAAGAAAATGAAGCATATAACTAATATAGATAAACCAATTCCTTACACATAATATCAGAAAGAGCTGTTGGAAGCTGGAAGCTCTTTCTATTTTGAGGACAGGAGCTTATTTGGGTCACATACTTCATACACAAAAGAAGGAAATGGGTCTGCCCTCAACCAGTACCAATTTAAGCCTCTCATCCTGGCACATGTAAAGAGCAGTACAGAACATGTAGAACAGCACTCTACTGTAGAGAGGCGCTACTAAACCTCTAATCACTGCATATACTTTACCAATACAGATGTTTTACAAGTAAAATGATTATTGCCTGGACATTAGTCAGGTTCAAAAATATAATATCACAGAAAAGACCATCATATGGTAAAAACATTGTATCCTGAAGCCTCTGGGACGTGAGGAACCACTATAAGACAAAGAAGACTCCAGATCAAGACTTTAAAGGACCAGAAATACATGCAATACATAAGAAGCATTACAGTTCACTCATTTTTTAGTTTTGTGTCTTCCTGCTCAACGAATTAACAGTTTTCAAATCTATGAGAAAAAATTCAAATGATGCAAATCACACTTGTAGAAGCTCTTTTTTTAAACATTTTCATGCCAGAGTGCAAAAAATGAGTCAAGATTAGAGATGGGCGAATTGATTCTAACGAAGTGGAATTCGTTTAGAATTTCAGGAAAACTTCGGTTCTGAACGAAGTCGAAGTTTGGAGTACTTCGGGTGAACGAAGTGTGCTTTTGATTGATAAAATGGCTGCGACCACATGGCGTTACATGGGGCAAAGCACTCTGGGAGGAAGAAGGGCATAGCCTGCATGACATGTGCAGAGATGAAGCCAATCAGAGACCGGCGGGATTCTGTGACGTCACCGCACTATATAAGTCCGGGCGCGACGCTGGGAGCTCACACTCCTCTCACCGTACTGATCAGGGAAGGTGCTGCCGCGGCTGATTGTGATATCTCTTACTGAAGAATTGATTTTTATACAGTGATTTTTGTGGGGTGTCTCAGCTTGTCTCAGAGACTGCTTCTCTTGATGTTCTATTTCTGATTTTTTGGGGTATTGGATCTGAAATCCAGTGTGCGTCCACTGCTGCTGCATATACATTTTAATGCTATCTGCTCACAGCACATTGAATATCCAAGGGGGATCTAAGCCAGTTCCTGTTGTATTCATTTAAAGAAACAGCGTTTTTACAATACAAATACCACTTCATTTTTTGCTGCTCAATTCTTTTGCGCAATTTACATCCAGGGGTTAATTAAGCGTTGTTTTTCTGCTGTGGTGACTCCAAGAAACCGTCTTTTTCACCGCCAAAAAATACAATTTTCCTGTAGCCTAATTCACAAGCGAAGGTTAATTACAATTTTTTCTCTTGTTGTGTAGCGTAGAAAACATGCAATTGTAACACGCTACAAAGCTAGTAGTTTGTGGCTGCTCAATTCTTTTGCGCAATTTACATCCAGGGGTTAATTAAGCGTTGTTCTGCTGCTGTGGTGACTCCAAGAAACCGTCTTTTTCACCGCCAAAAAATACAATTTCCTGTAGCCTAATTCACAAGCGAAGGTTAATTACAATTTTTTCTCTTGTTGTGTAGCGTAGAAAACACGCAATTGTAACACGCTACAAAGCTAGCAGTTTGTGGCTGCTCAATTCTTTTGCACAATTTACATCCAGGGGTTAATTAAGCGTTGTTCTGCAGTTGTACTCAGTAAAAGAAACTTATTAATTAAGCCTGTTTGTGCTTTTATATTCAGTAAAATACACAGAGTTTTTAAACGGCACATACAAGTAAATTTTTCCTGCCCATTTGTGGAGCGCAATTTATATCCAAGGGTTACCAAGCTTGTTACTGGGTTCATTTGGAGTCAAATACAGGGTGTGTATTTATCATATACAGATATCTTCATCAAACAGTGTCTGTATATTTTAGAACAAACAGTATGTCAGACAGAGAGGTGGCAGGCTCTTCACCTGCGAGTGACAGAGGCACAAACATTCCAGGCCCAGGTCGCAACACAGCAAGGGGACATCGCAGCAGGGGTCACTCGGTGAGGCCACAACTACCGCTGTCATCTAGCGGCCGTGTGTTGTTCAGCAACCCAATGGTTCTTGATTGGTTGACTAGGTCATCCACTTCCTCCCAGATGACATCTGACAACCCCAGTCAAGAGTCGGTGGGAATGTCAGACACAACCCTTAGTTGGCATGGCCCGGGAGCGGGTCAGCGGCCCTCACCTGTCCTCAACCCGCCTCTGTCCCATCCGGTTCCCTCAGCCAGAGATCTACTATGTGGTCTGGGCTCAGCGCCGCTATAAAGCTAGGATGAATAATTTGAGGAGGGCAGTCAGCTGCTACTTGGCAGCGAAGAAATGGGGCCAATATCCACTGCTTCTTGCAGTAAGCGGCAAAGTATAGATGTGGAGAGTGGCATGGGAGGTCATGTTGTGAGGGGCCAGCCTCTGCATACCAAGACCGGTGATGAGGACAGCAGTGACGATGAAACACAAATAGATGATGATGTAGCCGACCGCACTTGGAAGCCGGGTGAGGCAAGGGCTTCATCATCGTCAGGAAAAGAGGGCTTCAGCTTGCGCGTCAGGCAGCGGCGCAGTCAACAAGTGGGTCGTGTGGCCGTGAGTCAGCAGGATAGCAGCAGTGTGAGGTCGGGAGCCAAGTGGCCACGGGATAAAAAACCCGCTTTGCAGGTCCAAGAAAGTAGCGGCACAGGGGCTCAGCGAGGCATCGGCGACAGTAGTCACTCAGTGCGGAGCGTTGGCGGTAAAATCCGATACTCAGCGGTGTGGCAGTTCTTTGCTAAGACACCGGAGGAGCCGAATATTGGTATATGTAGAATCTGTAGGCAGAAAGTGAAGCGTGGCCAGGGAGCTAACATTGGCACCACGGCCCTCCGTCAACACATGCAGCGTCACCATCCGGTGGCCTGGGAGAAACGTGGCTCAGATGTGGTGGTCCATCCTGCCGCCGCAGCAACAGCAGCAGCAGCAGCAGCGGACAGTGGGACGCATGCCATTGCAGCCAGTCAAGGCTCCACCACCTCTGCAGAAGAGAGCTGTTTCTCTTTGACATCATTTCCCGGTCCAGATGCTCCTGCTCCTCGCTACTCATGGCGCCAGCAGTCATTCAGCGAGGCGAATGCAAAGAGACAACAGTATGCGTCCAACCATCCTAAGGTGCAGAAGCTGACCGTACTCCTGTCCAAGTTATTGGTGCTGCAGTCCCTCCCTTTCTAAATGGTGGACTCTGCACCGTTCAGAGAACTAATGGCTTGTGCCGAGCCGAGATGGAGAGTTTCAAGCCGTAATTTCTTTTCCAAAAAGGCAGTACCAGCACTTCATAAATATGTAGAACAGAAGGTGGGCCAGTCCTTGAACTTATCGGTTTGTTCCAAGGTGCACGGCAGCGCGGACGTCTGGAGCTGTAACTACAGTCAGGGCCAGTACATATCCTTTACGGCCCACTGGGTGAATGTGCTTCCGGCCCAGGCACACCAACAACTTGGACAGGAGACGCTGCTTTCTCCTCCACGTTGTCAAAACTGCGGCTCCTGCGCCAATGTCCGCCTCCTGCTCCTCCACCACCACCACCATCTCAGCCTCCACAAGTACTGCTCCATCATATCACATGTGTAGGGCACATCGGTGTCACGCAGTTCTACACCTGGCTTGCCTTGGCGAACGAAGTCACACAGGGTAGGAACTGCTCCACGTCATGCAGCAAGAAATCGATGTGTGGCTTTCTCCGCGCCAACTGCAAATCGGAACCATGGTGACGGACAATGGGAGTAACATGGTGTCCGCGCTGCACTGAGGAGGGATGGTCCATGTGCCCTGCATGGCGCACGTGTTCAATCTGGTTGTGAAAAGGTTCCTGAAGTCTTCCACCGATCTTCAGAAGATTCTGAAAATGGCCAGGAAACTGTGCATGCACTTCATAAATTCCTACAAAGCCAGGAACACCCTCCTCGAGTTGCAGCCGGCAGAACGGCCTCCCCCAAACACACTCTGATATGCGATGTTTCCACCCGTTGGAATTCCAGCCTGCACATGTTGGACCGACTGTATGAACAGAGAAAGGCCATTAACGATTTTTTGATGATCCAGGCGGACAGGAATACTCCCCTGTGTAACTTGATGTCAGCCAGTGGCAGCTCATGCGTGACACCTGCCGTTTGTTGAGGCCATTCGAGGAGGCCACATTATTTGTCAGTCGCCAGGACTACGGGATGAATAACGTCATTCCACTGCTTCATGTCCTGGAACAGATGCCGAAAAATCTGTCTGGGCAGGGGAGTGGAGACGTAGCGACTACATCTCGCGGCCACATGAGTCCGGTGGGGACTGAAATGGAGGAGGAAGAGGAGGAGGACATTGGAGCAGAAGCATTGTCTGGTGAAATGAGTGCATTTTCTACCCAGGTGACAAGAGAGGAGGTGCAGGAGCAGCTGGAGGAGGTAGATGGAGATGAGGAAGATGAGGCAGATGACCCGCAAGCACCGTGTCAGTATACAGTGGAGATGGAGGCAGGGAGCCCCTCGGAGTCACTTGTGCAGATGGCCCGCAGCATGCTGATTTGCCTGGCTAGTGACAGCCGAATAGTCAGCATCCAGCAGAGGGATGACTTCTGGCTCTCCACCCGATTGGACCCTCGCTACCGGTCCAAGTGGGAGCCTTTTTCCCAGCTATGGAGAGGGAGGACAAACTCACATACTATAGGGACATCCTCAGTAGTCAGTTGGCCGCTGCCTATGTGCGGCATCGTCCCTCCTCTGACAGGTCTGACCGGGGGGTTCTTCAGCGCTCACGTACTACTGCCAAGGCTGCCGGGGTAAGGTGGGGGGGTCGGAGCAGTACCAGCTCCATCAGCAGCAACATCAGTCTGGAGTCACTGATGAGCAGCTTCCTTCACCCGCCTAGTGAGGAGGGCAGTCGCCAGCAGCAGCAGGACCTTGAGCAGACCCTGAACCAACAGGTGGTGGCCTACTTGGAAAGCACTCTGCCACCCCAGTTAGAAGATCCGCTGGACTACTGGGTGGCCAAACTGGATGTGTGGCCGCAACTTGCCGAGTTTGCAGTGGAGAAGCTGTCCTGCCCGGCCAGTAGTGTGGCATCAGAGCGGGTGTTCAGTGCGGCGGGGGCCATTGTTACCCCACGGAGAACCTGCTTGTCCAAAGGGAAATGTGGAACGACTGACCTTTGTCAAGATGAATCAGGCGTGGACCGGCCAGGATTTCCACACACCAATGCCTTAGTCGTCAGACTACATCAGCCACGACGCCTCACCCAAACTGTGAGAAATGAGTCTGGGTTCAAACTAACTGCCTCTTCCACTATTCTGATGCCGCCACCCGCCTGATGCCACACATCTGCTGACAGTTTCTCCATCTGCCACCAACCATCTTTACCAGGGACTGGTATTGCCACCCACCTCCACACTGTGGCTGCTGCCGTGACCTCCACACTGTCATTGTGCCAATGTCTGACCTCATGCTGCTGCTGTGGCTGCTACCGTGACCTCCACACTGTGTCATTGTGCCACTGTCTGACCTCATGCTGCTGCTGTGGCTGCTGCCGTGACCTCCACACTGTGTCATTGTGCCACTCTCTGACCTCATGCTGTTGCTCCTGCCGCCGTCACCTCCACTCTCTGTCATTGTGTCACTCTGTGGCCTATAAGAAAAATATGTTTGAATCAGCTCACCCGTCTTGTATCAGCGTCCAGTTCCCAGGAGCACGGCCGGGCGGAGTCCACACCCCAGGCAAACAGCAACAAAACAAACAAGGTGCAGCCAGCTACATCCAGGACACTGGTGATAGTTCAATAAAACTTCTGATCTTTATTTTCCAACGATTTAAAAGTCAAAGCATGGAGGATAGGTTACATGGTACACGCATTCATGGCACAATAATACGCCACTGCTGACCGACGCGTTTCGGAAGCGATATCCTTAATCGTGGTCACCTAGACAAGTGCAGATGGTGAGTGCTATATATAGTAACACCCCAGGGATATCACATGATCGGAGGGAAGAAAACCCCTCCCCCTAGGGATATCACATGATCGGAGGGAAGAAAACCCCTCCCCCTAGGACGTAATATCCTCATATAACAAACAATACAAAAAACTATATAAAAAAACGATATAAAGTACTATCTGCAATTAAAACATTGATTAAAGTGCCAATTATATATAACTGTATGCGAAGATACTTTTAGAAGAAGCAGACTAATAATGATACCATATGTCTTGTAAGATATTCAGGCCTGCAGGAATTCTTGTGCCTAACTTAAAGATCCACATAGATTCTCTTCCCAAGAGTTTGCGATGTAGATCTCCCCCTCTCGATGTATTTGTCACCTTCTCTATTGCACAGAAACTAAATGAAGATAAATTACCACCATGTTCTACTTGGAAATGTTTTGACACACTGGAGCATTTAAAACAGTCTGTTCTAAGGGCATCAGACAGATGCCTCCTAATTCTAATTTTCAACGGCCCAGTAGTGCATCCCACGTACTGGAGTTTGCAACTATTGCAAGCTATGAGCTAAGTCACTGATTTACTGTTACAGTTCATGAACTGTTTGATATCATAAATTTTGTGAGTAACAAAAGATTGGAATGTTTTGGTTTTATAAACATACTTGCAGGCTGTGCACACATTGTGTCCACAGCCATAGAAACCAGTAGAACTGAGCCAATTATGCTGAGATGGCATAGGCTTGGAAAGCAAACTGGGAGATAAAAGGGAACCCAATGTGGGTGCTTTCTTGGAAACAAAACGTACATTATTCTGTAAAAGATGTTGTAAATCGGGATAAGTGTATAACAGAGGTAAATGGTTCTTTAATATTTTCACAATATCCTTAAACTGTGCACTATATGTGGTAGAAAAGGTAACAAAGTCATGGCTATGATCTGATCTAACAGTGTCCCCCAGCAGAACCTTTCTATTCATTTTTTTAATTCTTTTTTGTGCCCTTTTTATAATCAACGGAGAATAAGTCCGTTCCAGCAATTTCACACTTGTCTCATGCTGGACTGTCTGATATTCCAGATCATCTGTGCAACATCTCCTCATCCGGACAAGCTCTCCGTATGGGATGTTATCCACGACATGGCGTGGATGGCACGAATCAGCCCGCAATAAAGAATTGCGAGCTGAGGGTTTCTTAAATGGGGAAACTTTTACACCTACATCTAGCTGTCCTGTCAGAGTGATATCCAGGAAATGTATAGTGTCAGTGTGGCATTTATTTTTGTATTTTAAATTCATAGTGTTATTGTTAATGCTATCCACAAATTCTGTCACCTGTTCAGTTGCCCCCCTCCCTCCCCACCATCAGGAGGTCATAAATGTACCTTCCATACCAGATGATGTGGGGGGAGAACAAGCTGGAGTCTGTAAAAATGTATCTCTCCTCCCAGACCGACATGAAAATGCCGGCCAAGGAAGGCGAGAAACGAGCCCCCATAGAGGCACCCCTCTTTTGCAAGTAAAAAACCCTATCGAACATCAAGTAATTATGGGTCAGGAGATACTCCACAACTTCCACCATAAAAGCTTGTTTGATGTCAGAGAGTTCACTATATTTGTTTAAATGATATGTGAGACAAGAAAGGGTAATGTCATGTGGCATGCAGGGATATAGACCATGAATGCGTGTACCATGTAACCTATCCTCCATGCTTTGACTTTTAAATCGTTGGAAAATAAAGATCAGAAGTTTTATTGAACTATCACCAGTGTCCTGGATGTAGCTGACTCTGTGGCCTCCTCCAGTTTTTGCCACCTCCAGAATGTGATTGTGCCACTTTCTGACCTCATGCTGCTGCTGTGGCTGCTGCCGTAACCTAGACACTGTGTCATTGTGCCACTCTGTGGCCTATTCCTGTTTTTGCCACCTCCAGAATGTCATTGTGCCACTGTCTGACCTCATGCTGCTGCTGTGGCTGCTGCCGTGACCTCCACACTGTGTCATTGTCCCACTCTGTGGCCTACTCCTGTTTTTGCCACCTCCAGAATGTCATTGTGCCACAGTCTGACCTCATGCTGCTGCTGTGGCTGCTGCCGTGACCTACACACTGTGTCATTGTGCCACTGTCTGACCTCATGCTGCTGCTGTGGCTGCTGCCGTGAACTACACACTGTGTCATTGTCCCACTCTGTGGCCTACTCCTGTTTTTGCCACCTCCAGAATGTCATTGTGCCACTGTCTGACCTCATGCTGCTGCTGTGGCTGCTGCCGTGACCTCCACACTGTCATTGTGCCACTGTCTGACCTCATGCTGCTGCTGTGGCTGATGCCGTGACCTACACACTCTGTCATTGTGCCACTGTCTGACCTCATGCTGCTGCTGTGGCTGCTGCCGTGACCTACACACTGTGTCATTGTGCCACTGTCTGACCTCATGATGCTGCTGTGGCTGCTGCCGTGACCTACAAACTGTGTCATTGTGCCACTCTGTGGCCTACTCCTGTTTTTGCCACCTCCAGAATGTCATTGTGCCACTGTCTGACCTCATGCTGCTGCTGTGACTGCTGTCGTAACCTACACACAGTGTCATTGTGCCACTCTGTGGCCTACTCCTGTTTTTGCCACCTCCAGAATATCATTGTGCCACTGTCTGACCTCATCCTGCTGTGGCTGCCGCCGTCACCTACACACTCTGTCACTGATGTTGCCACCTGAGCCCTCAGCTTGTTTTTTTCCAGCTGTCGCTGCCATGACTTTATCAGGCTACATTCCCCCTTCAGTTTTTTGGTCAGTTTTGCCCTCTTAAGTGCCCAGGGAATTTTAGAGTGAAGCGATTCTAAGAGCGGCGGCAGTCATCTGCGTGTCATACTAAAACACAACATTGTATGAAGACCAAACCAAGCTCCCTCTGCATATTTAAGCATGGCACAACGTTCTACAGCACCCTGCAGGCTCTGTGCAGCCTGGAAATAGCTGTTTTTTAACGTGATTCGTCCCGAAGTAATTCAGAACGAAGTTATTTTTTGCCGAGAAATTCGGCGAAGTGAACGAACCGAATTTCGGGAAATTCGCCCATCTCTAGTCAAGATCTTAGCATAGAGCGTGTAAGTGTTTTAAAATTATTAAGCTGACTTCTCCAAATTCAATATTCTATGTTTGTGTAGTTAGTAAGACTACAGCCTTTATTTACTCTTGTGGTTGTTGCAGAAATGTGTCCTACAGTGCGGCAAAAAGTGGAGAATTCTTGACACAGCATGTTGCAGACACATTTATTATGGGCATTAGACACTGTTTGCAACATAGGGTGTGGCTTTACAGGAAAACAGGCTTGGTTTTGAGGTAGGGGGGCCTGGTCACATGCTGCACCAAATATGCACCAAAATTCTGGGTTTTTGATCACATTTTGTTTTGTGAGGCAATATGAACAAAAAAGCTCAACAAAATTGGAATTGCTTTTTAGATTTCTTTTACATAATGTATTTTCATTGGGAAAAAAATCTGTGTTTTATACTTTTTCTGAACATCGCTTAGATTTTCAACCCTTAGGGAACTTTGAGCATGAAATCGCCTACACTACAATATAGTTTTTGAATTTTGAATGTGTTATGTCTTTCATAACTCTCATTGGGCCTTCCCTTTGACTATCCATCTAGATGTCGCGGTAACTAATGACTATGGAACCTAAGAGGTTAAATTCCCAAAATTGGAGTTGTAAACTGAAACTCACTGCTGTGCATACATTATAGCTTACACCTGCTGCTTATGACTTGGGCTTACCTTTTCAACCGCTTTATACATGTGCAATGGGTGTCAGGAAGTTCTCATTAATCCTTAAAAAGTATTAAGACTGGATTAAATAGAACTCTATTTCTGATTGTGAAATAATGTAACTGATTTGTATGACATTTAGTAGAGTTTGATTCATGTTCCTATTCAGATAATTTTAACAATGTACATACACAATCTTATTGAAATGTGAAAGAAGTAGTATTTAACAAACTTCTGCAATGTTTTGTTTCTAACGTAATATATTTGTCATTAGAAGGAGTATTATCCTTGCAACCCTTCCACCCTCCAAAATAAGTATTTTTAATATTAGTAAATTAGCAACTGTAAAAATGCTCATAATTGTCCTGAATGATTTGAAATGTTAAGAAAAAAAACCTAAACCTTTAGATAACGCATCTATTTGTTCAACAGTTAAGTACCAGGCAGATGGATTAATTACTTGACATTCTGCTGCGACATCTTTTTGTTGTTCATCTGTGGATAACATCTGTGTTTGGCGGTCTTTCCTCCTGCCCCTCCTCCCTCGTTTATTGATTTATGATTATGTTTATTAAGTGAAGGCAATTTGAGTCTTGCACTGCCCTCTGTTTCTGGAAAAAAAAGAGTTTGGAAACATCCCTCAGGGAGGTGTTAGTTGAATCTGAATTATCTGAAGTCAAGTCAGATGTCTCTGGTTCCATGAAACAAAAACTGACATTTTTTCTGCTGGTGAGTTGTGGTTTTTGAATTGATTGCAAAGATTATGAGCCCAATTTAATTTATAGATATATATAAAACATATTAGATAATAATTTTAGATACATTCAGTAATAGATTTCAATATTGTGAGGTTATGTTTTATGTGGTGATATAAAATAAATATAAATATCACTAAGATTTTAATAATGTAATTGAACAATTGCTTGATATAGTATTTCATGCAGTGTTTTCCAAATAGTATTGAACAATAAAAAGTCTCATGATAATCTATGGTAGAAAGATTTATTGTAGAGTCCTCTGGACAATAAACTGAATGTTTTTTTAAGTTAATTATTTATCTAGATGATGCATTTTCTCTCTAAAATATGCAAGAGTCAAATAACCTCTAGTCCCTGTGTTATCTATTTAAAGGGAATCTGTCACATTGGACCTGCTATCTATCCGCTGGTAGCATGTTATAGAGCAGGATGAGCTGAGGAGATTGATATATAGTTTTCTAGAACTTGCATTTTTTCATATACATTTTTTTTTATTTTGGATTAAATAGAAGGCGGTGCTCACATGGCTGTCAATCACTGATAACACCACCCACTGGATCCTTCACTTAGCGTAAGCATGGATTTGAATGAATAAAGTACAAGTTCTATTCAATCTTTCACCTCACAACTATATCACAATCTGCTCAGCTCCTCCTGCTCTATAACATGCTGACTGCAGATCAGATTGCATGTTCAGTGTGACAGGTTCACTTTTAGCCGGTCAAAAGAGGTTGTCTTGGCTTTTAGGAAAATGGTGCATAGGCTGAAACTGTTATAAAATAGAAAAAAAAAAACTTTAACTCACTCTAAAAGTCGCTGCTGCTGTACCACATTCACATGATGCTGCAGCCAATTACTTACCTGAGTAGTACCTGTTTGCATTATTTAAATCATGTGAGTGTAAAAAGCTACTGGAGTTGTCTTTCAATTACCCAGTTACCATATTCACATATAAGTATGTGCAAAAAATGGTCTGAAGGGTAAAAATGCCAAAAAATAATAAGAAAAAACCCTCTACTAATTCAGCACCATCTCTCAGGAGCTCTTTTTTACATGGCTGTAGCAATTACACATCCGTATACCTATGTGATTGGTGCAGCCAATCACTGGGCTCAGCAGTGTGACACTGTACACCAATGAGGCCAGTGACTGCAACGTTACGTAGGTGTATGGACATGTTGTTGCTGCAGCCAGGTAAACAAGGACAAGGGGAGACATGTAAGAACAGGGCGGCACCAGTTATCTGGCCTCAAAAAGCAGTAGTAGACCTGTTCTATAGATGTATGAACAGTCACACTCCAAACTTTGGCGCGATAAGCACCTTTGCGGCACTTTTTACTGCGCCAAATATTTGGAGCATTCTAGGGGCGTCGCAACACATTCATAGAATTAGATAAATTTATGATTCTTTGATGCCAAACCTATGCACAGAACAGTTAAAGGTGGTCTGCCTAAGCCAGACTTCTGGTATTGGCACTACAATGCGCCTGAATGTATGAACTGCAGAAGAACAGGTTCACACATTCTGGAACAGTCTATACTACCTTAAAGCTATTTAGAACAGACCTGTCACCACCAATGTTCATACATGTCGGCCAAGATCTTTTATTAGTTTATTGTATTTCCCTGCATTAGCTGTTTCGTTCAGATCTCTGAAAATCCCTTTCATCCTTGATCTGACCTCCCCCTCTCTCACAATATCTGTCAGCTGTTTTGTATCTTAACCCGATTGTCTCTTCATGATGTCTTATGTACTTACTAAAAATTGTGTACAAATGGATAACTCACATAGACTGAGGTAGTCCATTGCATGCCCAAATGATAGCCAACTTGCATGTCCTGAAAGTTTTTCCCATTAACCAAAATAGTGAAAGCCTAGGAAAACACATTACTAATTTAAAAATAAGATTTTGTGTTATTATAAAAGGTTAAAAGAATGAAACCGATTTAGTTTTGAGAAAAGACGGCTACAGGGGAACATGATTCATTTATATTTAAATGGCCTCTACAAAAAGTATGGTGACTAGTTATTTTATGTAAAACTCCCTCAAAAATCAGATTAACATTCCCTTCATCTGGAGAAAAAAAAGATTTAATATCCAGAGGAGAAAAGAACTGTAAATCTGTGGAATAGCCTGCTTGAGGAGCTGGTCACTGCAGGAACAGGTGAGGGCTTCAAGAAAGGGTTAGAAAACCACTTATTACTAAATAATATTAACACCTATGTAGCCGTATAAAATATCTGGATCCAGTCTGATGACAACTTTGGGATCAGGAATGAAATTTTCTTTTAGGGCAGATTGGCTCATACCTTATGGGTTTCAACATCTTCATCAGTACGTGAACCTAAGCTTAAAGACTCCCTTCATCAAGATCTTTCTTCACCCTTGGTCAAAATTGATGGACATTTGTCCTTTTTTAACTCTACTATGTAACTATATAAGATTAAAAACACTTAACATTTTAAATCACTGGAAAAAAAACTTTTGTTAAACAAAACAACACAGTATTTTTCAATTAAAATAATATTACATTGACCAGTAATACAATCTGAACATTGATATTGATACAAATTACAGATCTCAGTAGTCCACCATGGTTTTTGGAAATATTACCTGAAAAACTCTTGTTTTTGTTCTATAAAGGGGTTCTCCGGGAAAAGAAGAAAACTAAATACACAAACTACATGTCTTAATGAAAAAAGACATATCTTTAATTAGAAAAGTCTGCTCGTTTTGTCTAGGGGATAATCATTATAGAAGAACAAAATGGCCACCGGGCTGTTTCCTCAGTAGAAACCTGTCCTACAAGAAGTAGGACAGAGTCTTAGGGCAACATGTATGATTTTTGGCGCCCAGGCATCATAATTTTTGCGCACCATAGTAGTGCAGAATGCTCCTGAATTTATTAACCAGCTCTGCAGCGGGTCATAAATCAGATGCATTCTAACACAAAAACAACAATTCAGGCTCAGGTAGACCACTTTTAAAGTGATCTACCTGTTCCAGCAATAACGTGCCTGGATTTGCCATACTGAAGCTATAAATGTGTAGCTTCATATGGTTGTAGTGCGTCCTGCCTCCACCACGCCCCCATGATCTCAGGCGCATTACAAAGTGCTGTGGGCGCTCTGTAATGCGCCTGATATTGGATTGCACTTGGTTAGAAATATAGTGAACAGGGCTCATACATACATGTTGTTCATACATGTCGCCCTTACTTGCTTCTTGGTTATGCTGACTGGCATAACTGAGCATGTGCTGTGCTCAGTCGGTCTGATAGACTTGCGGTATGAGGGATGGCTCTGCAGTGTAGAAATGAGACTGAGGGTTGTACACACACACACACACACACACACACACTCATATATATAAATATTTATGTATCTGATTACTTCCTATATGTATATTACATAACAACTTACTTAATTTTTAATCATTGGATACAATGCAATCCTGAAAATGTGTTCCTTGTTGGCTATTTAAAACGTTGACATGTAGGTGTTTGGGCGTGGTTAGAGGTGTATCTTAGTGTGATGTCATATGTTTTGGGCGTAGTTAGAGCTGTGGCCTGATGTGTCCCTCTCTAAAAGTTTGGAGGTATGAACAGAGAAGGAAATAATTATTTGATCCCTTGCTGATTGTGTAAGTTTGCCCACTGACAAAGACATGCATGAAATTTGGCGTTAATACGCCAAATTTCATGCACATATTAATGGAATAGAATGCGTCTGATTTTTTAACCTGCTATACAGCGGGTCACAAATCAGGTGCATTCTACCGCTCAAGCGACAGTTCTGGATCAGGTAAACCACTTTTAAAGTGGTATACCTGTTCCAGCTGTAATTTCCAGAACTGCCGTAGTGAAGCTACAAATATGTAGCTTCGCTACGGTTCTAGTGCACCCCACCTCCCGTACGTCCCCCGAGATCGGGCGCATTACAAAGCGTCGCAGACTTCGCCTTTTCTTTCTCAAGCATGTGAGACTACGTAGAAACTTTCCTTATAAACACTGGTGTTAGTTAAATGCTTGAGAAAGAAAAGCGTAGTCCTTTCGAAACGTCACGCTAAACAGGTGTGTGATGGCCCGCTGCTCTAACAGCTACTGCCTCGCTACATGGTGATCCATGGACTGAACGCTCAAATGTATTGGATTGAGAGACATTCACTGCAGACACACCAAGTGGATAAAAGTATGTTCAAAAAGATTTTATTGCTCGTACAATGTTAAGAAATAAATGGTATAAGGCTTTAACATAAGAATATACGTCTGCTTCTAATATTTAAGATAATATGGGATTTAAAAGTGTCTGTAAGTAGATTACACACTAGACTGTGACAGTTACTACTTATCTTTACAATTACTGCACTAAATGTTTTTATTTTTTTGGGTTCCTCACACAACCGCTTTAACAGGATACTTCTTTAGCAGGTAGAAAAAAACATATCTCAAATTGGTTAAAAAAGGCAAAGAAAAAATTGTATCTGCAGACAGAGCTACATTTTTGATCACTGTAAAGAATGTTTTCAAAGCATAGAACACATAAAAATGCTGGAGGACTGAATGATGCTATCTGTGAAAAATGGTGGGGGAAATGGGATAGTATTTGGGTACTTTTCCAGTGGGAAACGTGTATAGGGTCAAGTAAATCTTAAACAAGAGAAGCTCCATTTTGCAACCTATGCCTTACTCTCTGGACAATTATCCAAAGCCCAGTTCCAAATTATGTAAGACCTATTTATGATATGTTTATTATGGATATACAAGTATAATACCAGAACCAAACTTTAGTGAATTTTGGGAGCAGCTTGACCAGATGCTATGAGTTGACTTATCTCAAGGCACACCTGAAGCTAATGGAAGCATTAACAAGGTTGAGACAAAGTTCTGTGTTACAGCGTATTGAAGTGTTAAATGCCAAGTTAAGCTTGGCTTCATCTGTACCTCTGGGCTCGTGTCAGCACCTGCCAAACTCAGGCAGATGCCAATGCACACTAAATTCAGGGAGCCCACATTGTCCTAAAGAACAGTCAATGGTAAGAAGAAAGCAGCTCACCTCCTCCACCATGCAGCAACACACTGGTTTAGTGCTATGGCCAAGTTCTCAGCACGGTTCTGGGCGCCACCCCATCTCAATTCAAAATGCAATAGGTAATGAACCAGCTTGTTGACTTTCTCCAAAGTAATGCTCTTAAACACATGCAGTATACAAACAAGAGACTCCCAGTGCAAGCTTGCACTGGGAGTCTCTCGTTTGTATACAGCATTACTGATGTGATCTTTTAATATGATTTTGATGTAATAAATGTGGATGTTTTTAAGAAGCCGTGCAAGAGCATTACTTTGGAGAAAGTCCACAAGCTGGTTCATTTACTATTGCATCCCACGTTGTCCTACTCCTTCTCAAAGGTTTAAGAAGAAGCGAATTATGGGATATAATATACAATAATTTCACAACAACAGTACTTACCTGTTCCCTTCCATTTCAGTGCAGCCCCACATTGGTGTTTGTATACTGTAAGGCAGGCATCCTCAAACTGCGGCTGTTGTAGTAGTTTCCCAATAGCTGGAGGGCCGCAGTTTGAGGATGCTTGCTGGAAGGTCACATCAACACATGTGAGCTCTGTAGCTAGTCGCTGGCCTTAGCAGCCCATGGCTGGCCTTGAAGTCATGAATCTACAAGCCAATCACTACCTGTCACCAATCCTGCGAAATGCATTCAATCACAAAGCTTAACCGGTGGAAAATATTAGTGGTTCACGAGGCAGCAGGATAGAGTGTCCAGTATGTGCTGACACTGCTTCTTTAGACTGTCCTTCTTCTTTACTATGATCTGTCTCCCTGATGACTGTTCTTAGCTTAGGTCACTTAGTGTTACTGCTGCACCTTGAAGCAAATGTATGTAATATTTTTATGTTATTCTGACAATTTAATAACATACTTTCCTTCTAATAAAATGATGTAAATCATTTGCTCTGATAGTAGTTCTTCTGAAGATTTGCCAAGTATAACATCCCATTCCTATTCACTGGCATCACAGTAAAGGGGTACCTTTAAATGTAACTTTAGAAAAAAATTATATAATTGCCATTATTTTTATAGACTAAATCAAAGGTTGCTACCTTGATTCTTAGTTGTTGAAAATAGAAGAGTGTTAGGCACAGTGCACAATGTGTTTGAGCCTGCCATTGGAGGACTTTCCAATGTATACATCCACTAGAAGGCTCTGACATATGCTAACAATTAGACCCATACACTGCATGCTTTTCTGTACAGTAAAAAAGTAGGCTCTTGTCATCATATGTACAATCATTTTAATAATGTAAGTGTATTTTTATCACCAGTCTGCTGACATACACAAGAGATTGCTTTAGTATATGTACTGGGGAACATATTAGGTATTCAAAACTAAATAAATGTGTTAGAATCCAAACACACTGCTTTGAATGTACATCGCTCTGGAATTAATGGTGCTTTAAAATAAATAATAATAATAAATGATGATAATAATAATAATTAGGGATGAGCCAATTGATTCTAACGAAATGGAATTCATTTAGAATTTCAGGGAAAATTCGATTCTGAACGAAGGCGAAGTTCATGGCGATTCGCAGTAACGAAGCTAAAATGGCAGCGAGCACATGGCGTGACATGGGGCAGAGAACTATGGGAGAAAGAAAGGATCACCCTCAATGACATGTACAGACATGCAGCCAATCAGCAGCCAGCCAGCTTCTTTGACATTAAGCCCTATAAATACGGCAACCATCTTAAATTCTGCCACTTCTCACTTCTCCTCTGCACAAGCATCTTGGTGTGGCAGCACTACATTGTACTCTGGGCAAAATACTTCCAATTTTTAAGTTACTGGGTTGAAAGACCTTCACAAGTGTGTCTCATATACACACCTGTTCCTGAACCAGCATTTTTTATTTTGGGATATTGCAATCTGTGCCCAAGAGTTCATTTATCCTCTGTTTGTGGGGTATGCTGAGTCAAATCCAGAGTGTGTGTGTTTCTGCCCCATACACACCTGAAATCCATCAAGTTCATTCTGTAGGGTATTTTATTCTGTGCCCAAGAGTTCATTTATCCTCTGTTTGTGGGGTATTCTGAGTGGAATCCAGGGTGTGTATTTCTGCCCCATACACGTCTGAAATCCATCACGTTTATTCTGTAGGGTATTGTATTCTGTGGCCAAGAGTCAATTTTCCTCTGTTTGTGGGGTATTCTGAGTCAAATCCAGGGTCTGTGTGTTTCTGCCCCATACACACCTGAAATCCATCAACTTCAGTCTGTTGGGGTAGTTTAATCTGTGACCAAGAGTCAATTTATCCACTTTTTTGTGGGGAATTCTGTGTCAAATCTAGTGTTTGTATTTCTGCGCCATACATGCTGGAAATCCATCAACTTCAGTCTGTGGGGATATTTTAATCTGTGGCCAAGAGTTTATTTATCCACTTTTTGTGGGGAATTCTGTGTCAAATCCAGTGTTTGTATTTCTGCGCCATACACGCCGGATATCCATCAACTTCAGTCTGTGGGGATATTTTATTCTGTGGCCAAGAGTTTATTTATCCACTTTTTGTGGGGAATTCTGTGTCAAATCCAGTGTTTGTATTTCTGTGCCATACATGCTGGAAATCCATCAACTTCAGTCTGTGGGGATATTTTAATCTGTGGCCAAGAGTTTATTTATCCACTTTTTGTGGGGAATTCTGTGTCAAATCCAGTTTGTGTGTATTTCTGCCCTACACACATCTCAAATCCAGCCAGTTCAGTCTCTTGGGATATTGCTTTCTGTGGCAAACAGTTAATTTTTTTCACTTATTGTGGTGATTCTGTTAAATGCTTATACATGCAGAGCCCCCCCCAAAAGAGTGGAGAGGGTGTCGTCAGTAATTTTGCATTGACGTCACTAATTATTTTGCCCTTCCTTTGATCCTTCAGTGTTTGCTTTCAATCGGTCAATAATCCATCATTGCTAAAGCCAAAAAGAAACAGGGGTCCAAGAAATAAGTAAATGCAATATTTGTATGTCTTCTGTGTTTTGTATCCACTCTTGCTTTTGGCTACCTAATCATCAGACAATCCTGATACAAACAAAGGACCATGTCATACTAGCCTTACGGCTTCTCTGAAGACACAATCGGTTGTGTTTGTCCTTTTCATTCCTTCTGACATATTAAAATAAGGGGAAAATCAAACATAGTTGCAATGTCATAGAGTGGTGGAGGGTGGAAACAGCATAAGGAAACCACAGGGTGGTTGATTGAGAGAATGGTCAGTTGGCAGCAGCATGAGTAGGCCACAGAGTGGCACAATGACAGATATTGAAAGTTGCAGCAGCAGGAGTAGGCCACAGATTGGCACAATTGGCACAGTGTGGAGGTGGTGGCAGCAGCAGCATCAGGCCGGAGAGTGGCACAATGTCATAATTTTTAGGTGGTGGCAACTAGGTGACATAATGAGGAGGTAGCGGCAACAGCAGCATCAAGTCAGAGAGTAACATGTGACATAGCCTGGAGGTGACAGCTGTAGCAGCATGAGGAGACCTGAGTGGTGAGGTGGCAGCAGCATCAGAAGGCTACATAATGGCCCAGTGAAGAGTGGGGAGGTGGGTGGCAATAACAGTCCTTGGTAAAGATGGTGGGTGGTAGAAGGAGCAGCTGGCAGCAGATGTGTGGCATCAGAATAGTAGCTGAGGCAGGTAGCCAAAACAATCCAGGATTCAGGGTCTGCTCCAGGTTCTGCTGCTGCTGGTGGGTACCTTCCTCACTAGGTGGGTGAAGAAAGCTGCTCATCAACAACTCCAGACTCAGGTTGCTGCTGATGGAGCTGGTACTGCTTCTGGCCCCTCCCGCTGCCCCCCACAGCAGCCATGGCAGTGGTACGTGAGTGCTGAGGAACCCCCCCGGTCAGACCTGCGAGAGGATAGACGATGGCGCAGATAGATCTCTCTATCCCTATCAATGGCTGCACTCTCTCACCGGTTCCGCAAGTCCGCTGCCTTTGGATAACCTTTGACCCCAATCTGGCCTTTCAAACCACTCAACCAAACCCTTACCCATGCCTCCATCTGAAAAATATCTCCCGAATCCGCTCATTCCTTCACTTTGAAAGCACAAAAATGCTTGTCCATGCTCTGGTCATCTCACCCCAAGACTAATGCAACATCCTTCTCCGTGGCCTTCCATCTAGCACCCTCGCTCCCCTTCAATCCATCCTTAACTCTGCTGCCCGTCTGATTCACCTTTTTCCTCGTTACTCCTCTGCCTCTTCCTTGTGCCAATCCCTTCAGTGGCTGCCCATTGCCCCCACCGGGCTCATGTGGCTGTGAGATATAGTCACCACATCTCCAGTCCCCTGAACAGACAGATTTTGCAGCATCTGTTTCAGGACATGAAGCAGTGGAAGGATGTTGTTCAACCCGTAGTCCTTGCGACTGACAAATAATGTGGCCTCCTGAAAGAGCCTGCGCAAACGGCAGGTGTCATGCATGAGCTGCCACTGGCTGACATCAAAATTACACAGTGAAGTATCCCTGTCCGCTTAGATCATTAAGAAATCATTAATAGCCTTTCTCTGTTCACAGATTTCTTTCTGTTTTGCTCTGTTTTTCACTGTTCATAGATTTCTCTCTGTTTTGCTCTGTTTTTCTCTGTTCATAGTTTCTTTGTTCTGTTCAGCTCAAGGAGGGAGTGCTTGGGGCTGTAGGAATGGCTGAAATGCATGCAAAGTTTCCTGGCCATTTTCAGAACTTCTTGCAGATGGGTGGAAGATGTGAGGAACCATTTGACAACCAAATTAAACATGTGCACCATGCATGGCATTCTCTGAACTGTGCAGAGTCCACCACTTGAAAAGGGAGGGACTGCAGTACCACCAACTTGGACAGGAGCACGGTCAGCTTCTGTGCCGTAGGATGGCTGGACACATACTGCTGTCTCGGTGAACGGCTGCTGGCGCCATGAGTGGCGAGGAACAGGAGCATCTAGAACAGTAGATGATGGGAAAGACAGACAACTCCCTTCGGCAGAAGTGGTTGAGCCTTAACTGCTTGAAATGGGATGCATGCCACTAGGTGTTGCTGCTGTGGATGGACCACCACATCTGAGACACGTTTCTCCCAGGCCACTGGATGGTGACACTGCATATGTTGATGCAGGGCTGTGGTGCCAACGTTAGGTCACTGGCCACACTTCACTTTCTGATCACAGATTCTACATATACCCATGTTCGCCTTCTCTGGTTTCTAGACAAAAAACTGCCACACTGCCGAGTAGGTGATTTCACCACCAATGCTCCACACTGACTGTCTGCTACCGCCACTGCCTTGGTGGGCCCCTGTGCCGCTACTTTCTGGGACCTGCAAAGCGGGTGGTCTACACCGTGGCCGTTTGGTTCCTGACCTCGCTCTGCTGCCTCCCTGCTGACTCTCGGCCACACTACCGACTTGCCGGCTGCCCCACTGCCTGACGTGCAAGGTGCCGCCCTTTTCTCCCGATGATAATGAAGCCCTTGCTTCACCCGGCTCCCAAGTGCAATCAGCTACATCAGTTAGTGTCTGCCCGTCACTGCAGTCCTCCTCAATGGTCTCGTTGTACAGAGCCTGACCGCTCGCAATATTACCCCCCCATGCCACTCTCCTCATTACTACTTGCCCGCCTACTGCAAGAAGCAGCGGATGACTGCCCCACCTCTTTGCTGCCAAGTAGCTGCCGACTGTCCTCAATTAGTTCGTCTTCGCTGTATAGTGGCGCAGAGTCCATAGCACGTAGTAGGCTGTGGGAACTGAACAGAGCAGAAGCAGGTTAAAGACAGGTGAGGGCCCCTGACCTGCTCCCGGGCCATGCCAACTAAGGGTTGTATCTGCCGAACACACCAACTCTTGGCCGGGGTCGTCAGATGTCATCTGGGAGAAAATGGATGACCTAGTCAAGCATTCAAGAACCATTTGCTTGGTGGTCAACATGCGGCTGCTAGATGACACCGGTAGCTCTGGCCTCACCGAGTGACCCCTACTGTGACGTCCCCTTACTGTGCTGCGACCTGTGCCTGCTCCAGGAACCTGCTTTTTCATTCTTTAACACTATAGTAGGATATTGGCCCTCAGCTTGGTTCTTTCTAGCTGGCACTGACATTACCCTCTCAGACTGCGTTCCGACTTCAGTTATTTGGTCAGTTTTGCCCCTGTAACTGTCCAGATAAGGGAAGTGTGAAGCGATTCTAAGAGCGGCGCCTGCGTTTTATACTTAAACATCGCATTGTTTCAATATCAAACCACACTCCCTATGCATATTTGAGCATGGCACAATGTTCTATAACACCATAAACACTCTCTTCGCAGCCAGGAAATAGCGGGTCAAAACTATTTTTTTTTTTAAATTCGTCAAGTCGGCCGAATCGAATTTTTGAGAAATTCGCTCATCTCTAATAATAATAATTAAAAGTCTTTTAGCATATACACAAATGATAACCTCATTCATTCCACACCTACATGTATATGAAAAAATAGAAAGCAGTCTTGTCAGGCGCAACATATATTGAGAAATGGGACAATGTGTGATGTCTAATATCCTCTTTTTCAACCAATGTCTATATAATAGAATACAATACTTTTCCACAATTAGTATGTGTGCTGGTAGCTAGCACACCTACCAGACAACCAGACATATGACTTACAGGATGGTTTCTAATGCTTCTTTGAAATGATAAAAAGTCGTTCAGACCTGAAACATGCTGATGCTAGCAGCACATTGATGAGGGTATGGTGGAATGGCAGGGTACAAAGCTGCAAGGTCCTGGAGTTTTTAACCTCATCGACCTTTTGCTGACCAGAATTTATGTAGCACACTGAAGAACATCAGGTCAAAACCTTATTATTTGCCAACATCTTCAAAAACAGTTATATAATCTGTGCACTGATTTGGATATGTTTTGCCTTTTTGTGCTCCATTTTTGCCCTACTGACTATTTTCAAGTTCATTTCTGTAAATCACAAGATGATGGATTCAACTTGGGTTAAATAATCAGAAATATTGCCTTAAACAATTCTTATACAAGGTATTCTTTACACACACTTATATTGTTTGTTTTCCAAGGTTTATTATACTATTATGCTGTTTTATTTTTTTATTCTTGTAGTTATCTTGTCAAGTTTTACATTAAATGATTACATAAGCGCAAGAAGGATATTGGCTTTTTCTTCTTCTTTTGACCTATAACTATTATGATTCCATAAATCTCTCAGTGTCTATTCTTGAGCTTCATGAACCATCACATCATAGACGTTTAAAAAATCTATAATACCAACTTGCCAATTTATTATTTTTCATGTAATATGAAAAGCATGACTTGCTTTATGCGTTCATATTTCTTTCTAACCTTACGTTGCTCTTTTAATAAATCAGGTTTCAATGCATAATCCTCTGGTGTGATGAGACGAACATTATTTGATATCATATTTTGAAAGCAAGCTAATTCACCAAATATAGGTCACGCACACACGTTTTAATGGCTGCTTTTAATAGAATGTATGCTTTAATTAAAATCCTAGATCAACTAATTATTAGAAAGGCAACCATACGAATGTGATTACATCAACCAAAATTAGAATTTTAATTATTTTCTTTCTATTGCTTGGATATAAACATTAGGTTTTGTAATAAGCAGGGTAGAGGGAAATGTTTAGGTCTTTATGTATGATGGATAGAAGTCTTAAACTTCATGTCGGAATATGAGTTTCAGTTGTTCCCTAGATGACGATGTGTTACAAATATGACCTTGAGAATGTTTACTTTTTATATGACAGGTTATGATGAAAGCTGTTCAAAATAGTTTTAAGTGTAAAATCCATCACTTTTTGTTACCATTTTTTTCATGTCGCTAGAACATAAATCATAGAAGATCTCTAATGAGAAACTGACACACATATTTACTAAAACAGACATGTCAGAAGATGTTGCAAGTCCTATTTAAGTGTCTGATAGGTGGGTATACAAGCTCTGATACCATTTAGTCTGTTAATGTTACTCCCATAGACTTTAATGAAGAGCATCACACACATCCTAAGGCACCTCACCTTTTGTAAGTCTTCTACATTTGGCTGCTGCCAGCTGCTTCAGCTTGCTAAACAAAGGTTAGAGGACCCATGTTCTCCTGCTAGTTGTGAGTATTCAGAGGGCAGGCTGTTTACATTAGAAGTAATAAACCCCCATTTTACACATTATCCACAATACATCATCTATAATATTATCCACACATTATCCACAACACATTATCTACAATAGATTAAAGGGGTTTTGTCAGTGAGTTCCTTACCTCTTATCTGGTCAGGGGAGAATATAAAAAAGCATGCTGAGTCATGAACGGCTGCAGGGATGAGAGGGAGGGGGTGAGCAGAGAACGAGGAGCAGGGAGCGTATCAAAAGTTTACTCAAATAATAGCATTACAACAGTGGATTCTCTATACAGCAGACAGACGCATACACTGCACTTTCTTCCCAGCCCCTTGCAAGCTCCTTCATGTTCCCTGTCATCAGATAAGAAGTGCAAACACGCAAGTGCGGCCAGATCAGCTCCTGTCAGTGTCCTGTTCGTGTCTAATGTAAACTGTAAGGAAACTAAGGGGGACTGAGCAATGCTGTAGCTCTCACAGCCTTCACTTGTTGTAATCACATATATTTAGAAAAGTGATTAAATACCCATTTTGGAGGATCCCACATTAACATTACAACGTGGCAAAACCCCTTTAAGGATTTTTACATTGTACCGTATTGTACTACATACTAGGTTGAAAGTCTAAGGTTATGTCTCATTCTTCATCCTTGCCTTTAAGTGTGACTAACATTTGATGTTATACTGCTTCTAGAGTCTTCTGGCTACAAGCGGGCTCACTTTAGTTGCTCTCTCTCTCTATCTCGCTGTTATCTCATCTAATTCAACAGGAGTTCTCATTTACATCTCATTTGTAGGCAATCACCTCTGTCTTATTGAGGTCACCTGCCTTTCAATCACCAGTGGGTTTTACATGGCATACTTTGTCCACAGCCCAGTCAGCAGTCTCACAGGTCAAGGTTAAATTATCCTATATAACTCTGGATGTTGTCACTGCCTATTATAAATGCTAAATGTTACAATTCACATCAGTAATACAGTAGGGCATCTCCTGTAACAGGCATTGTGGTTGGCATCAAAACCCAATACTTAAAGGGGTTGTCTCACTACAAGGATTGCTTTTTATGTTAAAGATCTTGCAAAAACAAGTCACTTTATAATATGTGTCCATTAACAGTGTCCTACCTATTCCTAGATATCCCCTCTTGTATGGTCTGCATCAGCTCCTCAGGTCAATATAGCTACAGACCTGTTTGATCTCTCGTGATAGGCTGCAAGCACTGGTTGCTATCGCTACAGACCTGGCTTCTACTGCAGCCTAGTAGAAGCCCGTAAACACGCCCCTGAATTCAAAGTGAAACCGAGAAAACAGGACTGAGGTAAGATGAATCAATGTAGTGAAACAACCCCTTTAATATTTCTCAGTCCCATGTATTTTCTGGTGCTTTTGAGGGGGATATCACACCTTCCTGTGGGGTCTTGCAGAGTTTTTTGTATGCCCCATATTTACCCTTATTTCAAGGATAAGCTTTTTTTGGAACAGAAGCCCAAATAACGAAACACATCCGCAGAGATCAGATGACTTAGGGAATGACTTATTGATTAAGAGGAGATACTGATTTTGTTGTTGTAAATTGTATTATTTTAATTCCTGTGCATTATGGAAGCAGCTATCTTGCTAAAACTTTTTTAACAGCTATCACGGGCCACGCTGTTGTGGCCCCTGTCCCCTCTGACAGTGAGTACTCACCTCCCCACACTTCTGCTCTGGTCCCTGCTGCTGCTAGCATTCCACAAGTGCCCTCCCTAAAGCGCTCGCACTGATTCACAGTACAGACAGTACTTAATTACCGGGTTAATGGTCACTCGCCTCAAGGAGCTTCCTGCCTGTGATCTGGGTCAGTTTGTTGATTTTTCCAAATTGATCCTAACCTCTGGTTGCTGTTTGTTACCTGTTACCTTCGCTGGTTCTTGTGCTATCAGTACTGCTAAAAACCTACGCCAGTCTGCTACATGCCTGGGACTTCGCTACTTGTCTACCGTTGCAACTGCCTGTGACTTGTCACCTCTGCCTGCTGACTTTGTCCTACGTCCGGCAGGCAGAGGTTAAAGGGCTCCACTGTAGGTAGTGGATGAGTATCTTTCAGCAGGAGGCATAGGGCAGTAAACTCTCATGTAGTAGTTTGAATAGAACACGATCCCAATGCTAAGTCTGAATGACTGAGAGTTAGAATCAGGAGCGAGCACTAGGGTGATGATGTAGGTGCAGGGAGGAAGGAAGGGGGAGGAGAAGAGGCAGACATGAAGCACACCCCTGAATTCAAAAATCCTATGGTGCCAGACACACTGAGGTAGGCTGAAAACCTATAGTGACACAACCCCTTTAACTTATTCAGCAAAGAAATATTAACCATTTTTGAGTGAAAAATTAGTTCAGATAGAAAATATACATCAAGGGCGACATGTATGAATTTTGGCGTTTAAAAAGTAATTTTCATGCGCATTATAATAGTGTACAATGCGCCTGATTTATTAACCTGTTCTACTGCGGGTCATAAATAAGGTACATTCTAATGCTAAGACGACATTTCTGGCTCAGGTAAACCGCTTTGAAAGTGGTTTACGTGCTCCAGCAGTAATGCGCCTAGAATTTCCGTACTGAAGCTATAAATCTTAGCTTTGTATGGTTCTAGTGTGCCCCGGCTCCCGCACACCCCCCAATATCAGGCACATTAAAAAGTGCTGTGGGCACTCTGTAATCCGCCTGATACTAGCGTATGGGCTATGTAAAAATATAGCGGGGCTGCACCAGTGTTTGGGCTGAAAAGACGCCAGACTTCTGCCGCAGCCCCGTTCATACATGTCGCCTTTAGACTTTATTATGGTCATCTCTGATTAAGATAAACAGCATTGAAAGAAGGTGATTTCAGCAAAAAGTTGATGAAAAGATTCTATTGGGCAGTCAAACATACTGTGATTACTAGAAATTCCTGAAAAGGTAAAAAAAAAAAGTTACCATTACAGTTACATTTATCTGGTTGGGACTACAGGATTGTTACCAAGGTTCTAAGACTTTAATGTCATTAAGTTAAAATGGAGAAAACATGGAACAGTGGTGAATTTTCCTTGAAGTGGCTGGTAACTTCAAGGAAAATATCTGGTCATTGGTCGCTATCTTGACCACAAGAACTACTGGGTTGAGCAACAAGACAACCATCCAAATTACAAGAACAAGTCCACCTCTAAATGGCTCATTAGAAACAAAATGCATGGTTTAAACTGTCCTAGTCAAAGCTCATGGAAAAGCTGTGGCAGGACTTAAAGGGGTTGTCTCGTTACAACAGTTGGCAGCCGTTTATACTGGTTGTTAAGCAGAGCTTGTGAAATGGAGGGGCTTGTTTCTCCTCCCAGCTTCTCTCTCTGCAGACACGCCCCTAAAGTGTGCACGTGATGATTCATTCTGTGTGAGCTGGGAAAGGAAAGGTTCTCAGCTGTGATTGGGATCACTGGAAGTGAAAAGCTAAGTGTAACTCGATAGCTTATATCTATATTTCTCGCTCTCTCTACATACTTTGTGAGTAGAATGGGCATTTGACATTCAGCACTCTGAGAAAGATGGGTGATTTTTTTTTCTGTCTCTCTCACACAATGATATATCTTGCATATTATTATTCCTTTGACCTCTACAGATCTGCAGAACAAAACCATACTGTTATCTGTTTGTGTTTACATGGGACTGCACATCTGTATTACAAGAGGTTTACGTGGGACCTTGCATCTGTGTCACAAACGTTTTTTTACATGGGACTGCACACTACAGCTGTATTCTCTCTATATGTAATTTGCGTGGGACTACACATTTTACATGGGACTGCTGTGTACAATTGTGTTCTCTGTTTCTGATTTAAATCACAAAAGTGATTTATGTCGGACTGCACATCTGTGTCGCAAAATAGTTTTACGTGGAACTGCACAGTACAGCTATGTTCTTTTTGTAATTTATATGGGACTGCACATCTTACATAGGACTGCTGTGTTCTCTCTATATTTTACGTGGGACGGCACATGCGATTTACGTAGGTCTGTCGATGTAAGACTGCACATCTTACATGGGACTGCTGTGTTTTCTCTTTCGCGTGAGTCTGCACATGAGATTTATGTGGACCTGCCGATTTGTCTCTCTCTCTCATACTGCTGCTTGTGCATATACTCCCATCTGCGACCTTATCCCCCTACGCGTTCTCATCCGCGACCTGGGTGGGACAGAACGCTCAGCCGACAGCCAGTAATGCTTTAGCTGGGCAAAACCCAACCTGGCCTCAAACCCCATTGTTAAGCACAAATAAAGCAGCCCGTTCTCTTAAACCATAGCTAATGGTAAACAAGGACGTACATGCTTAGATTTTTGGTACCATCATTTTAAACTATGATCTTCGCAGTGAGACAACCCCTTTAAGTGGTTAGTTTGAAAGCCCTGCAATGCAGCTTAATTTAACACAATTCTGCAAAGAGCAGCTCAAAATTCCTGATCTCCTATTTTGGAAAGTTTTTGTCTGTAGTTCTTGCTACTAAAAGATATTGGGCCTGATTTATCAAAACGGTCTAACAGTAAGACTGTCTTAGTTGCCCATAGCAACCAATCAGGGGTTAGCGTTCATTTCTCCACAGCTGTTACAAAAGTAAAAGCTGAGCTTTGATTGGTTGCCATGGGCAACTAAGACATTCTTACTGTTAGACAGTTTTGATAAATCAAGCCCATTCTGTTTATGGGGACAACTGCCTTTTCACAAGCTTAATATACCCTCTGGATAGCTTTTTCTCCTTGAGCAACTTAAATGATCATTTGAAAACTGTGTGTTATGTTTTTGGGATGTCATATTACATTTAACGTAAAACTCTGAAACAAGTGTGACAAATTAAATTGATTTATGGAATACGATAGATAGATAGATAGATAGATAGATAGATAGATAGATAGATAGATAGATAGATAGATAATTCAAACTGCAGCACTCCAGAAAAATTATTTTCTAAAATGTGAGTTAATTCACCCATGTGAGCGTGACATTTCAGCTTTCATATTTCTTTTCTCAAGCAATAAAGTGTTATAGACCCAATTAAAGTATTACAAGTGTCAGAATAAATATTCATGTAATACATTAATATAGAAATATACTCATATACCTTGGACAATTTTAATTTAAAATATAACTTTTAATAGCTTTCTATAAAACAACTGTAAAGGTAACCTATACAGTTCCTGGAAGACCCCTAATCCAACTCGCACTGCCTATCCAAACGATGCAGAATAACCACCCTAATAAGGGTGACCCTGACAGAATCCTGGGCTAGTTAACCCTAATATGCAACTAACTATCTGGTAATAATTCAAATAAAGCACATGCGTGATATCATTAGAGGTAACAATGCATGAACAAAGTCTACTAAAAAACAATAATCCAGTAGTAAGGCAGGAGCATTATGATAGTAATTGTCAATGACAACAGCAAACACAATCCACTAGCAACAGTGCTCCAGTGGAAGAACTAGAACATGATAACAGTTGTCAATAACCATATACAGTATACAAATTGTTACTGGACTGAGTCTATAAATGTATGAAAGCGGTATAGAAAATAATTCCAAAAAGTTTCAACACGTTTCCCCCAAATGAAAGGGTTCATCAGCGAACATTGGAATAGCAGTGTGCCGTTCATCAGTTACAGTATTTCAGCAGAAAATGGTGGTGAAGGATCCCTTGTTACTATCACAGACCTTGATATCAATGGGACATAAGTTTCAACTATTATTGGGCTTATGTTTCATTCTCTCTTATTTTGGGTTACCGCTATTCCAATGTTCCGTGATAAACCCTTCCATCTGGGGGAAACGTGTTGTAGCCTTTTGGAATTTTTTTCTATACCACTTTCACACATTTGTAGTCTTGTAACCCAGTAGTAATTTGTATGTATAGTTATTAACAACTATTATCATGTTCTAGTTCTTCCACTGGAGCACTGTTGCTAGTAGATTGTGTTTGATGTTGCCATTGACAATTACTATCACAATGCTCCTGTCTTATCACTGGATTATTGTTGCTAGCAGACTTTGTTTGTTCATGCAATGTTACCTCTAATACTATCACAGGTGTGCTTTATTTAATTGATTCACAGATAGTTAGAGTATACAGGCAGTCCCTGACTTACATCGTTCCGACTTACATACGTCCCCTAGTTACAAACGGAGACTTATGGGGCGTGGCTGATATTCAACACTGAGTCACACCCCATGATAACCAAGTGCCAGCATGCCACAGCTGCACATGAGATACAGGACGTTAGGTGAAATCTTCTAAAAAAGGGCACAGACAGCAAAACAAATGTAAAAACTATTCCCTGCACTATCCAAAACTAAAAAAAAATTTGTGCTGGAGTTACATTTAATAAATATACCTGTTCCGATTTACATACAATTTCAACTTAAGATCAAACCTACAGTCCCGGGGACTGCCTGTACTTACATTATCCATTACTAAAGACATAGATTAAGGATTTACTAGCTCATGTTCCTGTCAGGGTCGCCCTTGTCGGGATGGTTAGGTTAGTACTAAGTACTGTAAGGGATTGGTGGATTCGCTGGACCACTGCAAGCGATGATAGTTAAGCCACACCAGGGAGCGGATTCTAAGTAGCGGATTCTAAGTAGCCCCTGGTATTCACCAGAGCCCGCCGCAAAGCGGGATGGACTTGCTGCGGCGTGAGGCTGCCAGGTCGCTACCCCCCAACGTGACTTGCTTGCAATGGCGGCCGGGGTAATGCGTGGTACAGAATCGTAATTCAGAGATGAAGTCAGGGACAGGCAGGAGGTTCGTGGTCAGAGACGGGCAGACGGTCAGGGCAGGCGGCACACAGGAGAGGTCAGGAAACGTAGTGGAACGGACTGGTACACGGGTAATCAATACGGAACTCCAACACTCTCAAAATACACTAACGCACACCAACAATCTGGCAGAGAGTGCAGAAGGCGTGTACCTTAAATAGGACGAGCGGCCGGCAATTGACAAATTACCGGCGCGCTGGCCCTTTAAATCCAGACCAGCCACCGCGCGCGTGCCCTAAGCAGTGGGTGCGCGCACAGCGGCTAGGGGAGACAGGAGCAGAGAGCACAGAAGCGTGGACGGGTAAGTACACTGGCGCTAGAGCCCGGGCAGCAAGGGGATGGTCGCGGGCGGCACCCACGCCCGCCCCCATGACAGTACCCCCCCCCCCCCCTATAGGTCTCCCCCTTTTTTTTCGGAATTTAGAGAGTAGGTCGGGTGACAGATTGGCCTCAGGTTCCCACGAACGCTCCTCTGGCCCGAACCCCTTCCAGTTAATCCGAAAGAATCGCTTCCCCCTCACCGTTTTTTTCCGCCAGCACCCTCCTTGACCTCAAAGATGTTATCAGAGTTGGCCACAGGAGAAGGCGAGACAGATCCACGGGAGAAGTGGTTCAGCACCACAGGTTTGAGGAGAGAAACATGGAAGGCGTTCAGGAAACGCAGAGTAGTAAGCAAGCGGAGCTTGTAGAACACCGGGTTCAGTTGCCGAAGGATAACAAAAGGACCCAAATACTTAGGGCCTAAATTATAACTGGGCATCTTGAAACGAATATATTTGGCGGACAACCAAACTCTATCACCTGGCTTAAATAGGGACGGAGGTCTACGGTACCTGTCAGCCTGGACCTAGGTGCGAGCGGAGGCCCGTAGAAGGGCCTGTCGTGTGAGTTGCCAGAGTGCCTTGATGTCCTGCACTTGGGCATCCACGGCAGGAACGTGACACGAGGTAGCCAGAGGGAGAGGCGGGCGTTGATGTAGCCCAAACACAACAAAAAAGGGAGAGGCTCCAGTGGATTCTGAGTCTAGGGAATTATAGGAAAATTCCGCCCAGGGGAGGAGGTCAGACCAGTTATCCTGATGAGCGGAAACAAAATGTCGTAGGTAGGTACCTAAAACTTGGTTAACCCTCTCTACCTGCCCGTTAGTTTGAGGGTGGTATGCAGATGAGAAGTCTAGCTGAACCTGCAACTGACCACATAGAGCCCGCCAGAATCTCGAAACAAACTGGACACCCCTATCCGAGACAATATGCAATGGGAGACCGTGTAACCATAAAATGTGGTGAAAAAAGTGCTGGGCCAGCTGGGGGGCAGAGGGTAACCCGGGCAGAGGAACAAAGTGAGCCATCTTCAAGAATCTATCAGTCACCACCCAAATGACCGTGTTTCCAGAGGAGGCTGGAAGGTCCATAACAAAGTCCATGGCTACATGGGACCAAGGTCTTTCTGGCACCGGGAGAGGCTGAAGCAGACCCGCGGGTCTGAGACGAGGGACTTTATTATGGGCACAGGAGGTACAGGCCAGGACAAAGTCTCTAACATCTTGAGCGAGGGTGGGCCACCAATAATAATGAGAGATTAGATGCAGGGACTTATGGACTCCAGGATGACCAGCTGTTCGTGAGGAATGTCCCTACTTCAGGATTCGAGACCGCATGGCCGGGCTTACGTAGGTCTGTCCAGGAGGTAGCTGTTGAAGGTCCACGGGGGCCGCCGTGAGGAGTCATGGTGGAGGAATTATGTGCTGCAGAGGCGGCTCCAGGCCCACTGTGTCCGAGGACCTAGAGAGGGCGTCCGCCTTGACGTTCTTCTCAGCTGGCCGAAAGTGAAGTGGAAATCAAAGCGGGCGAAAAAGAGCGACCACCTGGCTTGTCGAGGATTCAGTCGTTGAGCAGACTGAAGATAAAGAAGATTTTTATAATCGGTGAAGATATCGATGGGGTGACGAGCCCCCTCCAGCAAGTGCCGCCATTCTTCTAGAGCTAACTTAATGGCCAGTAGTTCACGATCACCGATCCCGTAATTTTTTTCGGCTGGTGTGAAGGTTTTGGAAAAGAAACCGCAAGTACGCAGTCTCCCAGAGGAGGACTTCTGAAGGAGGACAGCGCCTGCACCTACTGAGGAGGCATCCACTTCTAGGACAAACGGATGCTGCGGGTCCGGGCGAGACAGAACAGGAGCTGAAGCGGATGCTGATTTAAGGCAATCAAAGGCTTCTTGGGCTTCTGGAGGCTAGGATTTAGTGTTGGCTCTCTTCTTCGTAAGAGCCTCCATCGGGGCCACGAGCGTGGAGAAATGCGGGACGAAGTGTCTGGAATAGTTTGCAAACCCCAAAAAGCGTTGGATGGACTAAGCCATGGTCGAGCCACTTAAGACCCGAAGCTTAGAGGATCCCTGGAGACCCTGATCCGAGACGATGTATCCTAGGAAGGGCAGCGAGGAGCGTTCAAACAGACATTTCTCCAGTTTGACATGTAACTGGTGGCTACGGAGACGCATGAGCACCTGACGGATGTGGTGGCGGTGAGTCTCCAGATCAGGAGAGAAGATTAAAATGTCATCCAGGTAGACGATAACACAGACTTAGAGAAGATCGCGGAATATCTTGTTGACGAAATTCTGGAACACCGCCGGAGCATTGCAGAGGCCAAATGGCATGACAAGATATTCAGAATGGCCATCTCGGGGTATTAAAGGCCGTTTTCCATTCGTCGCCTTCTCGGATACGAATCAAGTTGTATGCTCCGCGTAAATCCAACTTGGTAAAAATTTTTGCGATCAAACAGCTCCGAGATCAGAGGCAGGAGGCATCGATTTTTTATAGTGATTTTATTGAGCCCCCGATAATCGATACAGGGCCGGAGAGTACCATCTTTCTTTTCAACGAAAAAAAAACTGGCCCCCGCAGGTGAGGAAGACTTGTATATAAAGCCTTTACGGAGATTCTCCTGAATATATTCCGACATCGCCTTAGTCTCCGGGACAGAAAGAGGATAGACTCTGCCTCGGGGAGGAGTACTACCAGGTTGCAGGTCAATAGGATTGTCGAACGGCCGCAGTGGGGGAAGAGTTTCAGCCTGTCTTTTGGAAAAGATGTCACTAGATCCTGGTATGGAGTGGGAAGACCCGGCAGAGGCTTCGTAGTTTTTACAGAGGCGGGCTGTAGAGCTGGACGGAGTACAGGAAGGCATCGCGAGTGGCACGTGGGACCCCAATGGATATCCTCATCCGTGTTCTAGTCTAAAGTCGGGGCATGGTCTCGCAACCAAGGGAGGCCCAGGAGAATTTCAGAAGAGGAGCTTGAACGAGAAGTCTCAGAGTCTCCTTGTGTAGGGCACCAATCTTCAAGGTGAGGGGCGCAGTGCAGAATCGAATAGCGTCCTTTAGGCATTCGCCACTGTCAGAGGAGACGAACATGGGTTTCTGCAGAGGGGTCACCAGGAGACGCAGTTTGGTCACCAGTGCGTGGCTTACAAAATTTCCAGCAGACCCCGAATCAAGGAAGGCGGTAGTTTGAAAGGTGCTGTCTGGCGAAACTCCACATAGTACAGGAATGGTCAGACGGTGAGATGCCGCTCTGACACCTAGGGATGCTTCTCCTGTGAGCCCTAGGTGCGACAGTTTCCCGGGCACACTGGACAGTCCCCAATGAAGTGGCCAGAACCGCCACAGTAGAAGCACAGCTGCATCTGATGACTTTGCGAGCGTTCCTCCTGGGTCAGGTGGGCTCTCTCGACCTGCATGGGTTCGTGCTCAGGAATCATTGGCGGAGGAAGTGGAGGTCCTTGGAAAACGGGAGCCAGACGAGGTAGCTGGCGTGGTCAGGCGACCTCCCGTTGGAGGCGGATCTTTTGTTGTCTCTCGGCAAACCGAATATCAATTCGGGTGGACAACCGAATCAGTTCGTCCAGAGCGGATGGCAGGTCCCGACCTGCGAGCTTGTCTTTAATGCGCCCAGAAAGGCCTTGCCTTGCTCTGAGGCTAGGGTGCAGAACTGCACGGAGTACTGACCCACAGTAGAGTCGCCCTGACGGAGACGGAGCAGAGCTGCTGCAGCGGAGGAGGTGCGGCCAGGTTCCTCGAAGACGGTGCGGAACCCCTGGAGGAAGATTTGCAAATTTGCCATCAACGGATCTCCTTGGTCCCATAGCGGAGTGGCTCAGGCCAAGGCTTCCCCCGATAAGAGGCTAATTATAAAGGCGGTGCAGGAGCAGATAGAGCAACGGCTGCAGGAGCAACTGGTGCTGGCGTGGCGGCAGCAGTCGCAGGCGGAGGTAGACAGGCCGCAAGGTTCTGCATCATGGCCGCGAGCTGGTCAATACGCTGGCTCTGCTGGGCGCCATGCCAGGGAGCGGAGTCTAAGTAGCCCCCGGCATTTTTACTGTATTTTGAACTGTCCCGCCTTTGAATATGATTGGTCAATATTTCTCCATAGGTTATAATGGGTCCCTGTAGCTCCTATTCTGATTGGTCAATACTCCTCCATAGGTTAGAATGGGCCACTGTTGCTCCTATTCTGATTGGCTGGTTTATGCTGACCAATGAGAATAGCTTTCAGAATTTGAATTACTGTATTTCCCAGCAATTTCCAAGATCCTAAATCCTGATGTTGCGCCATTATAGATTTTTGGAAAGTGTTTTTTTTTTATTTATTTTTAATTTTTGAGGTTTGAGCTCTTTTCTGAGAATGTTTTACACCTTTATAAAGGCGATTTTTTCAGAATCATACTCCATGCCGCACGGAGCTGAGCGCCGAGATTTCTGTTGCGATCTTCTATATGCTTCCTCTCATGTTCCGTTCTCGCTTCACTTCGCCTCCGCCGGAGCATTTAGACCAGAATCAACCAGGTCTGACTGTCGGAGCTGCCGAGCGCTGCAATGCGCCGCACTTTGCCGACTCGCGATCGTACATGCCTCGGAGTTTTCGAGCGCGCCGCGTCCCGCCCCGGAACACCCACACCGCGCCCACACCGCGCCCATTGCACGCCCCTTCATGCGGGGCGCAGCTGAAAGTGGCGAACGCTGCGCCTAACATCGCATCCCTGCGTCCGACAGGGGATTCGGGCCGGTGAGGCGCAGGTTACGCCAGAAATCGGGCGAAAAGCCCGTTCATACATGTGGCCCCAATTTCATAAATCAGGCGCATTATACACTGAAAATGGAACTCGACTATTCACTTCGACTTGCCTTCCTTCATACATGTCGTCCAAAGTTTCAACAAATGATAACAAAACATGAAAAAAAATGAAAGGCTTTGAAAGCTTTCCGAATAAATTGTAAATAGTAACCTCTAACTTATATACATATAACACATCTTTATTTTACTATTTCAGATTTTCTGGCTATATCAGTCTAAAAAAAAATGGGTTATTTTGCTTTAAAAGATGACACCTGGACTCTTAAGTTATCCCAACATTCAAATTATACTTCTCTAAATTAACTAATCAATTCTATGCTGGTTATGTGAAAAATCAGACACTCTAGTTCTATTAAACTGAAGTGTGAATATAAATTAAAGAGGGCCTTAAAAGTGACAAGGAAAGTTCAATCATTTCAAGCCTATCATTTCAGCCTGCTTAGTCATACAGCATCCCTTAACCTCATCGGGAGAAGGTCATCCTGACCTTCTTATTTTACAGACTATTCTATATTGGCAATATATTTAATAAAATGCACTGTCTCCAAAAGAAACCTTTTTCCATATTTCAGTATTTATTACTAGATATTACATGTCAAGTAGCATTTATTCTTTTACAACATAATCTGCATACTGACAAAGTAATATGTTCTTGACCAGCATCATTTACACCAATCCGCCATTACATGAAATCCAACTGCCTAACATTATGTAGGTCCCCTTTGTGCTGCTAAAAAGCTTTGACCCAGTGAGGCATGAACTCCACAAGACCTCAAATGGTGTTCTGTGGTATTTAGCACCAAGTTTTTAGCAGCAGATCCTTTAAATCCTGTCAATTGTGGGATTGGGCCTCCATATGTGGAGGGGGGCCTTAATTGTACCATTGACGGCAGCGGCATTAACTGTGGAATAGTTGGTTTTCAAAATTAATTGTACCTTGTGGGGTGACAGATTTAATTTTATTGTAGATGTGTAATGGCATTGATTATGGTTGGCAGCATTAGTTGTACGGTTGGTTAATAGTAGGGTTAATTGTAATGTTAGTAGGTCGCAAAATGAATGGTTCTGTTAGGGGCTAGATCAATTTTAGTGTGGATGACAGCATTAGTTGACCACCACATACCCTGTTTCCCCGAAAATGTGACAGTGTCTTATATGAATTTTTGCTCCTAAAGAATCGCGCTAGGTCTTATTTTCAGGGGATGTCATATATTTCCATGAACAAGAATTCACATTTATTGTTGAACAGAAAATAAACATTTATTAATATACTGTAGTCCTGTCATCACAAACATCAGTATAACCGTCCAAACTCCGAATTCCATCAAGAATTTCGTGTGACTCTATTTCCATGTCCAGGTCCTCCAAGTGAATGCTGCCGATGCTGCAAGTGCCCGTACAGGGCGAGAGAGGACGATCGGGGCTGTATATATATGATTATTTCACCAGGGGCTGTGGGACTGCTGTATACATTCTGGTAAGACATTTCAGTGATGTTACTCATGCAAGTAATCTCCCCGGCCATATCCCGGTGATGTATATCTACCCTGGTATTCTATCCCTAACCCATCTTTCTGGTGTCTATTGGATGTTTATGCACCATAAGTTGTGATGTTGTATGTAGTCACATACTTCATCGTTGTAACGTCTAAATAGCTAAAGTAAAATATTCTTTAGTATAGTACTCCTTTCTCTTTTGTTGTTGTCCTCTAAATCGTCCCCTGAGGTGATCAGGAAAAAGTTTTAGGCTGGTCGAAACATGTCGGGACGAGATTGGAGTATGCTATAGGGATTCTATAGATTAGGGTTAGGATCCTGTCGGGAGCGCCCTTATCAGGGCGACCATCCTGTTGTTAGGATAGGGTTTTGTCTAGTCTTTTAGGGCTAGTGTATGTTAGTTCTCTCTGTGTGTGTTTAGGTATAGTCTTGTTCTTTTGGGAGACGTCTACTTATTTATGTTTTAATTGATATCATTAAAAGTTATATTTTACGACTTTACCTCTTCTTTTGGATTTACAATGTTTAGAATCACAAAATAAAAACACAATAAAGTGTATACTGTGTCATTTAGGGGTATAGTATGGGGTATGCAGTATTTTATAACTGCAGACTGATTGTCAGCTCTTTGGGTCACTATAATACTAATAATGCTGACCTACAGAGCTAACAATTAGTCTGGGGCAATATTGATCAGCTCTGTGGGTCAGCATTATACATGTCTATAATATATATATATATATATATATATATATATATATATATATATACATACATATATATATGTATATATTGTGGTGGTGCGACCTTAGAAGATCGCATTTCTCTGCCACTAGATGTTCTGCAGCAGCTGAATTCCAAGGTATGGGGTACCAAGTTGCTGGCTGTTATTGAGGAAGGCCAGCAGTCAGGCAAGGGTAACCAGGAATTAATTACTCAGGTGGTAATTAGGAGAGTTGCTCAGCTGCTTGTCCAACTCAGAGGCCTGTTAAATAGTCTGGTCTTCAGTGTGGCTCACAGTCAGCGGAGGACATATGCAGGCCCTGAATAGGAGAGTATCGTGGGTGCTTTCCCCCTAGGCTTGAGAGAAGCCAGACCCAAGGGCTATATTGTACAGTGTGAGTACATGTTTGTGGGGCTGGGCATTAGACCCAGACCACTGCTAGAGAGGGACTCTCTGTATGTTTAGTTAGTGGCTGCACGGCCTAGGATTTATTTTGTTTGCTGTATATGTTTTGCTGTGTTGAAGAATAAAGCTGGCGGAGGCCGGACTTCAAGAGATTCCTGAGTCGACTTGCTGTTCCGTTTACCAAAGCGGCGATCCCAGAGCGAGAGTGTCCCCCAGGCCAGGCCGAGATGGCGGCCGAACATGAGTGAACTTAAATAATTTATATTAATAAAATATAATTTATAAATATGTATAATATTTAATATATTATAATATTTTTTTATGCAGGCAATGGTAGTATACATGATGAAGCTTACTAATATATTATATATATATATATATATATAATCAGTTCTGTCATTAGAGATACACTGTGTACAGAATTATTAGGCAAATGAGTATTTTGATCACATCATCCTTTTTATACATGTTGTAATACATGTTGGAGCTGTACTACTCCAAGCTGATTTAGTTCAATTAAGTAAATCAGGTGATGTGCATCTCTGTAATCAGGAGGGGTGTGGTCTAATGACATCAACACCCTATATAAGGTGTGCTTAATTATTAGGCAACTTCCTTTCCTTTGGCAAAATGGGTCAAAAGAGAGATTTGACGGACTCTGAAAAGTCAAAAATTGTGAGATGTCTTGCAGAGGGATGCAGCAGTCTTGAAATTGCCAAACTTTTGAAGTGTGATCACCGAACAATCAAGCGTTTCATAACAAATAGCCAACAGGGTTGCAAGAAGTGTGTTGAAAAAAAAAAGGCACAAAATAACTGCCGATGAATTGAGGAAAATCAAGCGTGAAGCTGCCAAGATGCCATTAGCCACCAGTTTTGCCATATTTCAGAGCTGCAACATTACTGGAGTATCACAAGGTGTGCGATACTCAGGGACATGGCTAAGGTAAGGAAGGCTGAAAAATGACCACCTTTGAACAAGAAACATAAGAGAAAACATCAAGACTGGGGCAAGAAATATCTTAAGACTGATTTTTCTAAGGTTTTATGGACTGATGAAATGAGAGTGACTCTAACTTAGACGCCAGTAAGGTGGGGGTGGGGTACTGGTATGGGCTGGTTTCATCAAAGAGGAACTTGTGGGAACTTTTCGGGTTGAGGATGGAGTGAAGCTCAACTCTCAGACCTACAGCCAGTTTCTGGAAGACACATTCTTCAAGCAGTGGTACAGGAAGTCGGTATCGTTTAAGAAAAACATGATTTTTATACAGGACAATGCTCCATCACATGCATTCAAATACTCCACAGCATGGCTGGCCAGTAAAGGTCTAAAAGAAGAAACAATAATGACATGGCCCCCTGTATTAATTGTCAGTAAATATATGGCCCCTGTATTCATTATCAGTAAATATATGCTCTCCTGTAGTGGCCAGGCTAGTTTAAAAAAAAAAAAAAAAAAAAAATAAGAAAGTTACCTTTTCCGGATCCACGGCAGAGCAGTTCCCACCAGGAGACGGCGTCTGGCGCGACTGAGCGGTGTGGGGTGTGACGACACTGCTGCATCATCCACCTTGCGCTGTTGATCGTTGTAGATACGGAGCTCACTGTTATAGTGTCTAGGATTCTGGAGAGGGGTTATTGATCCAGGGATTTTTCCAATTGCCAGATAGGAGTCGGGAAGGAATTGGCTTCTACCTCATTGTTTTTTTTTGCCTTCCTCTGGATCAACACTTTAGCACAACAGGCTGAACTGGATGGACGTCTTGTCTTTTTTTCGGCCTTACAAACTATGAAACTACAACGATAAAGAAAGCAGGGACGGTAATGAACTGTCCCTGCTTTCTCTCTTGCAGCCGCACGCTGTGTGCAGCTGCTATCTCTGCACGGCTGGATTACAATGGCCACGCAGAGCAGATGCCAACCACCCGGACTAAAGTCACCGGGCGGTCGGCATCAGGTGTAGCCGAGGTGTGGACCGGCAGGGGAAGCGCTACGGCCCGGTGCTGGTCCGCGGCCCGGCGGTTGGGGACCCCTGATCTAAGAACACATAACATGGAAAGCGGTGATATCACCCTTAAGTTAAAGGGGTTTTGCAAAGACGGCTGTTCCCTACCTCACACGCTGCCGCTGATCCCCTGGGTCTTGAGATCGGGGCGTTCTCTGCTTGGGTAGTTTAAAAAAACCCGCCCTCCAGACGGCACTTAGTGACGTCATCACGCTACGAGTCGTGCGCGCTGCTGCCGGTATCTGAGAGCTTAAAGCAGGGAGGCAGGGAGCGGGACAAAGACCAGGAATGTAGAAAAACGTAGAAGACAAGGAGTAAGGGAACGGAGCAAGGAACTAGAACTTAGAAAAGCGTAGACATGCAGAAAGGGAGCGTGGCTAAGAATCTGGAGAACAGCCAAGCACAGCCAATATCCCCCAAGCACAGTCCCTGAATATTCTGTGCGAGCAGGAAGGAAGGGGGAAGTGAGGAGCCCACAGACTGTCCTGGCCGGGGAGGGGAGCTACTGCGCATGTCAGGCCGTGTGTCAGGACGTGCTCTTTCCCGAGGGGGCTTCAGAGGAAGAGATAAGAACCACGCAAGCGCGGCCAGACAGGCAGGAGGCTTAGAACAGGTCGGCTCCAATGACAACCAGCTGTACACAATGATAAGGTAATGAAGGCTGCAGCTGTGGCACCTTACACTTTTTTTTAATGAAATGCAATTAGGAAAGTGCTAAACTTATGATTTCTAAGCATCCCATGTCGACTTTACATGATGGCAAAACCCCTTTAAACTTTACTTAATCTGTAGATTTTGTATGTGCTGTAAAATATACTTATGAGTGACATTAAAGAGACACTACCATCAAAATGTATTTTTTCACATATTTTTAAGTAAAATGTGACTCTTAGATATTAATATTTTGGTTAAAAATTGGGTGTTTTTAAAATATATTTTTTGAAGTTCTCCTATTTACAGTACTCTATGTTTTGTCTCTCTGACTTTCCCCTATGAGTTCTGATAACATGACAGAGATGATTTCTTGGTGGTTCTCTTCCAGGATCACTAAGGATCTGAGAGAGGTAAGTGTTATCAGTGGAACCTGATTAGTGTGAAGAAAGCTGGAACCCCCAACTCTCGAAAGAAGTGCAGAAATAAATTAACACAGTATCCTTTCAAGTATTGTTCTTGTCATTGCCCTGTTGGTCTAGTCTTATCTTTATCTAGGCTTGTTTAGAGAACAATAAAGCAATTATTATATCATTACCTGCTATTTGTAATGAGGCTACATGCAGCTAAGCATTTTTTGCAGCACCAATAGTGAAGGGACATTAGTCTGCTCTATCATTATTGAATTATTATCACAGGGAAGGGCAAGATTTTAGATGCAATTTTTTATTGCATAAGATTGCTAATAAATAAAGAAACAAAAACACTCCCAAAAATTAAAAAAAAAATGTTTTTTTTTCCAGATTTTCCATTAAAATATTGATTTTAAAAAAAATACCTTTTTCATATGGGAGTGTCTCTTTAACTTTCTCTTTCATGATTTTTACTATTTTATTTCTTAATCTGTGATTGGTGGAAGTCATTTTTCTTCAGATGGCTATTTAATATACAGTAGTGTTGAGTGTACTTTTATATAGTTTCTTTGACTAAGGGGGCCACTATATTTGGGACATCCCAAACCCAAATACTTTGGCCGCACAGCATGCAAACTGAACAGACAGCTATTCGAGTAACCATATGGGTACAGTAAACCATATAGAGACATTTAATCTGACAATTCTTTTGTGCATACCAATTTAAAGCACTTCACAAGCTTTCAGCATTTTTTATGTAAATAAATGTGGGTGTTATACTCAAGTGTCCATATCACAGCCCCCATTTGGCTGTTCAAATCAGTCCATCCAATTCCCCAGAGCCCTGGGTATGTTGCGAAAATCAGACCATGAGAAAGGGGGCGGTGCCTCCCCCAAAATGTCGCACAGGTATGCGTTACATTGTGCCTGGTGTCTGATGTTCCCAACATACCCAGGGTTCTGGGGAATTGGATGGACTGAGTCGAACACCCAACACTTTTTAAAGACTTCAACATAAAAAAACTATATAAATTTGGTACAGAGTAAAACTAACTTGTCATGGATACTGGTGAGCGCTGTTAAAAATAAAAAACACTACTAGGATTGCAGTCTATTCTTCACCTTCCTTCCAAAAAATGGATTTAAAACCAATCAAAAAGCCTTGTCCACCAAACAATGATATCAATAAAAACGCCAGCTCATCCTACAAAAAACAAGCCCCTACACAGCTTCGTACACAGAAAAATAAAAAACTTTACGGCTTTCAGGACTATGGCGATGGCAAAAAAACATGTTTTCTTTTTATAATAAAAATGTTTTTATTCTGTAAAAGCAATAAAACATAAAACAAATATACAAATTGGGTATCTCTGTAATTGTATCATCCTGAGTAAAGCTAGCATGTAATTGATACCACATGGTGATCGCTGTTAAAATAAAAAACACTAACAGGATTACTGTATTTTGTTCAAAACGCCTCACAAAAACCTTAATAAAAAAATGATCAAACAAGTCCTTGTCCCCCAAAAAAATGATACCAATAAAACACATAAATTCATCACACAAAAAACAAGCCCCTAACACATCCGGTACACAGTAAATAATAAATAAAGTTATGGTCTCAGACTGTGACGAGTGCAAAAAATGTTTTTTATTATTCAATATATTCAGACATGTAAGTAAGCTATCATGTCATTTTACTGCACGTTTGACCGTTGGTGGGGGGGAGGTTGTTGATGGGTTGGGGCTGCTTATAAAAATAAAAATAAATGACACTACCAGGATTGGCTGCTCAAACACTCACAAAAACGTTAATAAAAAGTGATCAAAGCATCATATACACCCCTTATTGCTACCAATAAATACATCAACCATTCCGCAAAAAACAAGCCCAAAATCAGCTCCGCATACAGAAAAATAAAAAAGTTATGGCTCTCAGAATAGGACAACATAAAATCGCAATTTTTTATTAACAAATTTCTATTGTGTAAAAGTAATAAAACATATACTATATAAAATTCATATCATTGCAATTGTTCCAAACCGCACAATAAAATTATCCTGTCATTTAAACTGTATGGTGAAAGCTGTAAAATTGAACCCCAAAAAACAATGGCGGAAAGGCATTTTTTTCCCCCCATTTTGGGAAGATAAAGCCTGTAATTTACCTTTCCTTGATGTCTTTAAAGAACCACTTGACAGGAGGGTAAATGGAGAATATATCGTCTCATATATAGTAATATACTAGAAGTTCACTTCATGCGGCATTGTTAGTTGGGCACTTCACACATCATCTGTTACTGGAAGGTGAGCCACTGGAAGGAGAGGAAATGGGATTCTATAGAAAATTGAGTGATGTGATGGTGGTAAATCCAGAGCTGAGGCTCCCACCAATGTGCAGGTTATTAAGCATTGCCTAAGATAGACCCTTGCAGACAGGCTTCTGTTGCCTGACACATGGCTGGCTTAGATTCTCCAGATCTGGGATGTAGAGGGACATATGTATAAAAGATATTTTCATAGGAGCATGTTTATAGAATATTTTCTGCAATAAACACTGACATGAGAGGAATTGGTCTCTTTTCAGTTACAATTGGAAAAATTAATCATGGCCCTGAGTTTATTTTTATATACTTCTGAGATTTAGATTTAGAGTGACCAGACATAAGACCCCTGATTGTAACCTCTTCAGCTAATGAAGAGACTATGCCACATGACTGATCTTATCTAGCAAGGGAGCACACTTCTATTACTCCATCACCACCTCTAGAGGTATGAGAGGAGAGATGTGCTAGTAAGGGACTAGGTCAACACCCTAAACCTGACTTAAAACTGAGTAAACTCCTTGATTCAGAATATTTTCAGTCAGATTCAGAAATTTTACCAGTACAAGAAGCCCTTATGCACTAGTTGGTCTTTCTAAAAACTGACCTGTAATTCCTCACTTATAGCAGATGTTTACACCATAAGCGGAGGTTTTCATACTTATGTTTGAGGCTGCATAAGTTGGCCGTGGTCCTATTGGGAACAATAACCCTATAGTTAGTAATAAAAATGTTGCGAGGCAAAATAATTGCATCTAAAACAGAATAACCTTGTTTAGTACCCTGAGAATGTTCTGCTGAAAGGACCTGAGTAGTGTTGAGCGATTGCGTTGGCTATCGAGATCGATCGATAGTCGATAGTCGGCCGCTATCGATAAAGGTTTTTCGTAGTGAGCATCGTTTATGGGCGATTACATTAAAGTTATGGGATGAGCAACAACACCTTCATTATTACACCCAAAAAGGCTGGAGAGTAGCTGAAAGTTAACATCACAACAGTCAAATGGATTACGTCCTACATCTTTGGCAACACACTTAGGTTATAAAAGTCACTAGAAAAATAAAGTCACAGACCATTTACTATCCCTTGTCTTGACACAGCCTGACCCTGTAAACCTGCATCACCCACTAAATTAAAAAGTGTCGAACGGCAGTATGATTTGAACAATCATGTTACTTGAACTGGACATTGAATATCCTGTCCGGGAACGCAGCATGAGCCCAAACCTGCATGTCCCCCACATTTAAAAAAAGTGTCCGGAAAAAAGAGTCTTTCAACAACCATTTTAAGTTTCACTGGGACATTGGACTATACCTGTCCTGGGCCACAGCATGAGCCCCAAAACCTGCATGACACCCACATTAAAATGTGACGGGAAAAGGAGTCTATCACCACCATTTAGTTTCACCTGGAATTGACTATACCTGTTCCTGGGCCACAGCATGAGCCCAAACTGCATTGACCGCAACATTTAAAAAGTGCGGAAAGAAAAAGGAGAGTCTTTCAACCACCATTTTAGTTTCATGGACATTGACTATACCGTGTCCTGGGAGCCACAGCATCATGACCCAGGGCCGGAGTTACAGTAGGGTGCGGTGAAGCCCAGGCTGGCGTCGTCATATATTAACACGCAGGTTAAAATGCCCTGTTGACGCGAGCAACGAAAACTGTCGTGCTGAAATCAGAGTGCGGAAGCGGAGTGGTGAGAACTCCAGCTTCCTCTGTACACAGTAAATACCTGGGTAGCGCTTGCCCCTCTGTATGTGGTGTGGACCATATTGGAGCTCACTTGGAAATATCTGGTGGGTTATACGCTCTGTTACCCAGGTGCCCTTTATCTTGGCATTCTTTTTTCATTTTTATCAACGTGCTGGAGGAAATGGGTCTCTGTACTTTTTTCTCTGTCTGTGCTCCGATACTCCATGTTCCTCTGATATTAACTACATTCTGGTCAAGTTTTTCCTGTACCTCCCTTGTACAATTCAGAGGATTTTTTTTTAACAGCTATTTTGTACATGCAAGTTTTTTAGTACTTTAATTCTAGATAACCACATTTTTAAAAATAGGATGGAATCCCACATGTCTTTGTTCTCTTTTTTTCATTGTATATTAAAATGGTGTTGTTCTCAATACAGGGATTTTAGCTATGTTAAAGATCTTGCAAAAACAGTCATTTTGCAATATGTGTCCATTAACAGTGTCCTACCTTTTCCTGTTCTGACAGCACCATCACCCTTGAGCCATCATTGACAATTGTGCGAGAAACAAATGCCTTTAGAAACAACATTTATTTAGAACTAGGACCTGTAGTATAGCTGCATGTCCAGCAAAAATGCCCCCAAAAATTCAAAGCATGAACCCTTGAGCCACTTTGGTCAATGTGAAGAACAAATGTCTGTTAGAAACAAACATTTTAGAATAGGACTGTAGTATAGCTGCATGTAACAGCAATGCCCAAAATTCAAGCATGACCCTTGAGCCATTTTGGTCTCAATTGTGAAGAACAAATGTCTTTGTTAGAAACAACCATTTTAGAATAGGTCCTGTAGTATAGCTGCATGTCACAGCAAAATGCCCCCCAAAAAATTCAAAGAATGACCCTTGAGCCAACTTTGGTCAATTGTGAAGAACAAATGTCTGTTAGAATCATACATTTTTTTTATAAGTAGGATCTGTTCGGATTGGCTGCACTTTCAATGCAGCAATGACCCAAAAAAAATTTCTTAAAAATGACCTTCTCAGCCACTGTTAAAAATTGTGAGGAGAAATGCCACTTAGAAGCCACTTTCTATTCCAAAGGGACCATATTAAATAAGCTGTAATCTCACAGGCAACATGACCCCAAAAAATTTATAAATATGACTTCTCAGCCACTTATTAAAAATTTGTAGAGGGAGAATGCCACTGAGAAGTCACATTTCTGTTCCAGAAGGACCATGATTATTGCTGTATCTCACAGCAAACATGACCTCAAAACATTGAACAATGCGGAAAACTTCTTAAGATAAAGTGAGTAAATGGAATACGGTGTTGTCATGAAAGCTTGCTTTCTTTTACAGTCTCCTCACGCAAAACCATCAAAATGAATGTTGAAAAGAGAATAAAAATTGCAGTAAGAAATGTTCATTTTTAAAAAAAAGTTTTCATAGAGGACCATTTCTGTTTGAAAAGGAATGTGAAGTTTGACCTGCAACTAATCGTGACTCGGAATTGGGGCCACAACATCATCAGAGATCCATGCATGATTCATCTTGATGAAAAGGTCAAATGATCCACTCATTTCTGTGGAAAGCGGATGCGTTTTGTACTGTAATGACTCCTCAGTGTGCTGAAGGTCCGCTCAGATATGACGCTGGGCTGTTGGGCAGGACAACACACCTCTATGGGCGTTGACGAGCCAGCTCGGGCCATCGTCCATTTTGGATACCCAGAAGTCTATGGGTCCGAAACATGCAAAATACATCGGTGTTGAGACGCAGATAGTCGTGCACCATGATTATTAAGCTGATATCTGTGTGTTGGATGTGTGGCCCTGCATTGCATGCGTTGGTGAGGTGGTAAACAATTAAGAAACTTTTTTTGCAAGGTCACCCATTGGGCTTCTGCACCTGACTGCTGCTGCCGCTACGCCTACTTTGGCACTCTACAGCTGTCACGTCGTGATGTGGTTCCAACGTGACCATTTGGGGAAGTGATGCAGACGATCTGATGTCTCAGTTTGATCAATCAGCAAGGTCTCCATTTCCGGCATTTTCAATCTTATTTGGTGGGTGGATGGAAGTGCTGATTTTTGTTTTGTACCGGGGAACAGAGAGGGTGGCACCCCGTAACTGTTTGTTCAATTTTTGATGCCTTAATGCAGAGGATTCATGTTGGAGGAAATGGAGGCATCCATGCACTCATGTGAAGAGATGGAGCTTTGATTTCCCAAGCCTCTGGGTCGTGGGGGCACTAGCATATGCAAAATGATTCTTCCTTCATCTTCTCCTCTCCTCAAAAGTCGCGCAACCTCTTTCCAAGGCAGGGACGCTAGGTAACTAACGGTGTCTAGGAATACATCCTCCTCCTCCTCCTCCGCTGCCTCGGGCACCGCTTCAACACACAGCCCTGGCTTGCCTGAGATGATGCACCCTGAGAGCTGATGCGGCCCACCATGCATAGTCTGGACCCCGAATACCACTGCCTAATGAAATGGACCGATTGAAATTGTGGAAACTGTAGGCCTTGTGGATTTGATCGGAGAGGAAAGGCTCGTGTCCGGCAATCTGTGGTACTGTCTCCTCCTCCGTCGCTGGCGGGACCTGTTGTTTCAGAGTGTCCAACGATCGATTCCAGAAACTAACGATCACCACAATGCTCATGCTGACAAGGCATGTCCGCACTGACCATTTTGGTGGCTTTCTTCAAAAACTGGCAAGGATGGTGCAGAGCTCTATTAACCTGCCTCCATCTCGGTGGTTTCAACTCCGCCGAGGTCGTTCGCTGCTTGTCAGGCCATGTGTCACTTCGTACTGGCTTAATGGCATTGCAGTGTGCTCCACAATCGCTGGAGATGTGGAGGGTGGTAATTCCAGCGTGTTGCCACGTCAAAAATGAGACGGTGACGGGGATGCCAAGAGCGATTGCAACGCAAGCCGGCGGGATGAAGCAGGGTGCGAACGGGGAAATGTTGCGAACTCAGACCTCGAGCCTTCTTCAGCAGGCAGTCCAGACCGGGGTAGCTCCTTTAGAAATTTCTGGACGACAAGGTTATGAAATGTGCCAGGCAAGGGATGTGCTACATGCCTACGATACTTACGGGCGGGCAGCAGGATTTCGCCCGTTATCGCCACTCCACCTTGCTGGCACCAAGTTTTGTCACCCAGCAGGCTCGGTCTGCGTTGCTTATGAGCCAGTCCACTGCCTCTCTGCCTGTGTGTGGACGGTCTCCAAGGCAGATTTAATTTCAACCGCTGGTGTCTCTGGCAAACGTTGATGCCACCAGAGGGCCTTGAGGGGAAAGAGCACTGCACATCCCCTGGAGTTTTGAAGAGCTGTGCGCAGAGCCTGATGAGAGCCCCGTCACCCCCAGTGGGACATCCCCCAGCACACCCAGTGAGCTGTCATGAGAATTTATAGCGGCCTTGGCAGTGCTTACTAGTCCATGTGTCAGGTGGTGAGATGGTCTTTTCCGGACACAGATGCCAGGACTACGCGCTTGAAATTTTAGATGGACACGTGGTGGCCAGGGAGGGACGCTTTTATGGCAAAGAAATGCCTGCTCGGCATTCTGGTTTTGGGGGCAGGCGAGGGCCCATTGACGTGGCGGAAACCCATCTGTTTTGTCAACAAGACGGAAAAACAAGGCAACATTTCCAGGCCAAACAGCCTGGCAATGCCGACATTCAGGCTTTGGCACTTCTTTGGGTTGGTTTGGGTTTTGTTAAAGTTGTTTCTTCTGTTCCCAACCCTGGAAGACAGAAGGCTGCTGCTAGACTGGCCGCTGTACGGCGTGCAGGTCGTCAAAACTGGCGGAAGGAGAAGGGGTTAGGATGGGTCTTGGTGGGTGCTGGTAGGTATCGGGCGACGGTGGAGGCTGGAAGAGGAGGCTGATCTGATCATGACTCTGAGAGTCATGGGCAGCGGAGGACGCTTGGGGTGGTGGCGGAGGAGGAGGAGGCGGAGACAGAGGGTGTGACAATTGGTTGGAGGGCCCCGGAGTCGGTCGTCTGGCCTTTTTTGCCTTGTGTTCCCTCCATTTCAAACTTCATGCTTCGCGCGCATGTGATAGACTGTTGGTGGTGGTTAACCACTTAGGTTCTTGCCTCTACTTATGCGTTTACGGCAATGGCGGCATTTGAACATCAGCTGGGTGTAATCAGAGGCTTGCTCAAAGAAGGCCCAGGCTTGAGAGGTCCTGGACCTTTTTGACGGACGGAATATGCGAGGAGCGGGGTTTGCGCTGACCGTGGACTGGCGGATATCATATCAGTCGGACTTCTGCGGACCGCCCACTCCCTTTTTGTGCGGGACCCGTTTGACACTACCCATCGTCTTCCTCCTCGTACACTGATGAAGCGCTCGAAGCAAATTCTGCGGGGAAAAGACAGGATGGGATCCGCAATCCAATGTCTCATCACATCAACACAGGTGACTTGGTAGTCCTGACTTTCTGCAGTCCTGAAGCTGCGGGATAACTAAGCAAGGGGACGCCAAGGCGGATTGGCCGACCGCACAGGTGATTTTTTGCCGATTGACCGGCTCCTTCACTCCTCTGGTGGGCATTCAGTAACTGGGCGTCAGTGCGACTAAATCATCGCTCTTGATATTTTAAACTTGCCATTCTGACCCCAACCGAATTTTGTCATCAAAGAGGTTTCAGACAATGGTATTATTCCCACAGTGGTGGGTACACGAGTTGACATTTGGCTGTTCATGTTTGGACGGATGTGATGATGTGTGACGAATTTGTGGCCGTGACTGGGAGGACGAAGAGGTTAGAACTCGCTAGATGCAGGTTGCATTAACCACGGACGGACAGGGGCGACGATGTACGTTACTTAGATTCACAGGGCCTGACCCAGCGTTGGACAGGCCTGACGGTACATGCAACTGGACGATCCGCTGGCATGCGTTGTTGCGCCCAGCACTGGAAGGAAGCACCTTCTCTCGTTACCTCTTCCTCCATGTGCTACCCCCCTCATTTGCTCGCTTACCACTCTGCATTTCGTCACATGTCCAGAAATATAAAAATTTGAGAAGGTTTGAATAGTTTTGGAATGTATCTTATTAAAAGACGGCAAATCACTGATATTCTCAAATCCCTCTAATCAAAACACAATTGCTGGATTCAAATTTAACTGCCAAGGTGTCTATCACTAATCCCTTGGACTGGGCAAATTCAAAAAAACTGCGTATGTGTTATTGTTTTGGTATAATAAATGGTTTCTTTGCACCTTTCATTTCACCTGTGGCGAATATCCCCCCCCCCCCCCCCCCCCCCCCCGCATTGCTGTTTTTTAAGATTTACGTAGATGCTGCGTCAATGAACAGTACTGGGTGCGCAAAGTCAAAAAACAGGTATCTGTTATGTTTTCGTATAATAAACTGTATTTTTTGCACCTTTTCAATTCACCTGGGTGAATATAGATTGCTGTTTTAAGATATACGTAGATGCTGCGGCAATGAACAGTACTGGGTGCGCAAAAGTCAAAAAAACACGTAACCTGTTATGTTTTGATTTTATATATACGGTATTCTTTTGCACCCTTTCTAATTCACCTGTGGAGAATATAGTGAAATTGCTTGTTTTAAGATTTAGTAGTTGCTGCGTCAATGATCTGTACTGGGTGCGCAAAAGTCAAAAAACAGGTATCTGTTATGTTTTCGTATAATAAAACTGTATTTTTTGCACCTTTTTCAATTAACTGTGTGTTGAAATATAGAATTGCTGTTTTAAGATTTACGTTAGATGCTGCGTCAATGAACAGTACTGGGTGGCAAAAGTCAAAAAAACAACGTAAACTCGTTATTGTTTTGATATATTAAACGGTTTTTTGCACCTTTCAATTCACTGTGGTGAATATAGAATTGCTGTTTTTATGATTTACGTAGTGCTGCGTCAATGAACAGTACTGGGTGCGCAAAAAGTCAAAAAAACAGGTAATCTGTTATGTTTCGTATAAATAAACTGTATTTTTTTTGACCTTTCAATACACCGGTGGGAATATAGTTGTGTTTTAAAGATTTACGTAGATGCTTGCGTCAATGAACAGTACTGGGTGGCGCTAAAAGTCAAAAAACACGTAAACTGTTATGTTTTGATATAAATAAACGGTATTTTTGCACTTTCAATTCCCTGTGTGAATATAGAATTGCTGTTTTATGGATTTACGTAGATGCTGCGTCATTGAAAAACTCAGTACTGGGTGTCGCAAAAGTCAAAAAACACGTATTCTCTTTTGTTTTCTTTAATTACAACGGTATTTTTTTGCAACTTTCAATACCACGGTCGTGAATACAGAATTGTTGATTTAAGATTTAAGTAGATGCTGCGTCAATGAACAGTACTGGGTGCGCAAAAGTCAAAAAAAAAAAACACGTAACTGTTATGTTTTTGATATAATAAACGGTATTTTTTGCACCTTTCAATTTCACCTGTGGGTGAATATAGATATGCTGTTTTAAATTTACGTAGATTGCTGCGTCAATGGAATCTGTACTGGTGTGCTGCAAAAGTCAAAAAACACGTAATGTATGTTTTGATATAATATACTGTATTTTTTGCACCTTTCAATTCACATGTGGTGAACATAGAATTGCTGTTATAAGATTTCGTAGCATGCTGCGTTTCGAATGAACGTACTGGAGTGCGCAAAAGTCAAATAACACGTATTGTTATGTTTTCTTACTAATACACGGTATTTTTTGCACCTTTCAATTCACCATGTGGGTGAATATGAATTTGCCTGTTTTAAGATATACGTTAGATGCTGCGTCAATGAACAGTACTGGGTGGCAAAAGTCAAAAAACACGTACTGTTATGTTTTTGCTATATATAAACTGGTATTTTTATGCAACCTTTCAATTCACATGTGGTGAATATAGATTGCTGTTTTAAGATTTTACGTAGATGCTGCGTCAATGAACAGTACTGGGTGCGCAAATGTCAAAAAAGGGGTATCTGTTATGTTTTCGTATAATAAACTGTATTTTTTGCACCTTTCAATTCACCTGTGGTGTATATTGAATTGGTGGTTTTAGATTTACGTAGATGCTGCGTCAATGAACTGTACTTGGGTGCGCAAAAAGTCAAAAAACACGTAACTGTTTATGTTTTGATATAATAAACGGTATTTTTTGCACCTTACATATTCAACCTGTGGTGACTATAGACTTGCTGTTTTTAGATTTACGTAGATGCTGCGTCAATGAACAGTACTGGGTGCGCAAAAGTCAAAAAACACGTAACTGTGATGTTTTCGTAGTTTTTGGCAACAAACAACCTGTGCTGAGATGCTGACTACATGTTGCTGGATTGTAATTTAAGTGCAAGGTTGGGTAATATAAACAGTACAGGTTTGAATGGGTAAAAATTGAAACATATCTGAAAATGTATACTGATAATAAAGTGGTGAGTTTTGAGCTTACAAAGAGACCTGCTGTTACACTAGAAATGACTGTTTATCAAATATAAGTTCATGACTGCGCCATTATCAGGGAAATACTTCATAGCAAACTGTTAATAATAAAAGATATTCCACTACAATATCTACACTAAGTACTGGTGAACTTTATCCAATGTTCTATATAGATTAGAGCTTGTCTGTGTCGCCCGCGGGGGCACCCCCCCCCCGTTCCTCCGCCTGTGATCTTTCTACACCGGTAAGATGCTGCTTTTAAAATCTCTAGCTAACTACATTTAAATCTTTCAAATCTTTATATAACTAAATTGGAAGGATCACAGCTAATAGCAGAACGTTCTCGTCTAGAAATAGACTAATTCCCACTGCGCTGTTTGCCACACGCAGAGGCACGTCCTTTCCCTATGAGACGCTGAGAGGACACTGAGGCTGAAAACAGGAAACGCTGTTCTATGTAAATCGGTCATGTGATTTTTCACAGCAAATCGCAACCATACAATCCCAGTCTGACGTCGCACACACATCTCACCTGCTTATTCTATACATCTGATTTGCTGGCCGCCAAAATTACAGGATAAGCGCCTGAAAAGGCGCGATCTTAATAGTTGAATGCTCAGATTTTTAACCTTAATTATCGAACTGATCTTGGAAAATTCGGATCCCCTTAAAAAACCTTGCGATTTCAAAATTTGTCGATAAAAAATCGCTATCCTCAACTCATAGACTGAGTAGAAAAACGGGTTAGAGCCCCAAACAGAATGGAAGCGCGGCCCCAATACATTGGTTATAAAGATTATACCTAGAACTAAACCAGTTTTTTTTTTTTTCCTATCCTTTTTCCCTTTGCTTTGACAATTGAAAAAACCTCCGGGAAAAGGGGTGGATTGAAAATCTGTGGTGTGAAAACCCAAGAAGCGTTGATGTGAAAAAACAGTTTTGAGTAGGGAAAATTGCTCCAATCTGATTTATGCTGAAATCACAAAAAATTCTAGTGAAGTATAGTGAGTAAAACCCAAAAGGGGAAGGAAAAGTCATTCGAATGGTGGAAAATATTTTATTATATTCCATTGAGAACTTTCGTGAATTGGAACACTAGACAGTGGGGACCAGATTTTTTGTCATGGGGAAATTTATCTGATACCAAACCCCCCTTAACAGCAATTGAATAATGAGTGAGCCGTCCTCAAGACACCTGGTTTGTTGTCTGACCTTGTGACTGAAGGGACATCTGGTCCGTTAAAAAAAAAATAAGTATAAGAATGGTTTACTTCTCAATTTGATACAGTTTAGAATCATATATTGGGAGATTTTTCGGCCGGGGTGCCCTTTCCCCTTTTGGAATTAAAGACTTTTTATTTGTATTTATTTATTTTATGCTTTTTTCTTATTTATTTTTTTCCTCTTCAGTATGTAACTATCGTAGGCTAAAACTTGGGGGGGAGAAATGGGTGGGGGGATTATAGAAGGGGTTTTAAAAGCTTAGTTGCCCAAAACTTTTCTCTAAAAATCTTCGGATGAAAGCGGGACGGCAAATTCATTGGCTTTATGATTTTACATGAAATTTTCCATCAATAACGGGCAGGCCCCAGGTTAGTGTATTCCCATTTTGCCATTGGAAATCGGTTTACTAGTTTCAGGCTTGGCAAGAGGAAAAAAGGGAAATGAAGCCCAACGGTCCTGCAGAGGAAAATAAAGACTCATGCAATCCCCGCTTCTCATTTTTTGGTCTTTTAGAAAGGGGAGTCTGCCCCTAAAGTAAAACGTCTTTTGTAGTTATTTTTTTTTTTTCAATTTTTATTATTTTTTAAGCATATGATTTTTGCCGTATTGCTTTCAGAGAACCGGTCAAGGGTTTTGGGTTTTGGGACTTGAAAAAAAATAAACTGGGAATTTTCCCTCGGGAATTTCCCCAAAGATAGATAAACCTCATTTAATGATGGAAGCTGTGCTGTATTCCGAATTAAAACTGGCCTTGAGGTTTTTTTTTTCCTCACACAGCTTTTACCGAATGTGCCTCCCATTTTACATGTCAATATCGGGAACTACACAATAAAGGTAGATAGCGGAAAACATTACCATTTTTAAAAGGCAAGATAGGGCCCTGAAGGGACGATAAAACCCATGGGCCCCCTTTGAAGAAAAAGTTTAGTTATGCCACAAACTCTTAAACAATTTTTAAAAGGGTTTTGCATTGAGGAGCTCTGGTATTAGGCTATGGGAAAGTCTGTGTAAAATTGGAGCGTTCCTGCTCCTTTGGGGAAATTTTAAACATTACTTTATTAATCATTTAAGGATTCGGTTTTTATGGTCGGAATGGTCTCCAGAAAAAAACCCTTATGGGAATGCTCTTTTTTAGCTAAAATTTAGATATCAAAGCAGACACTGATTGCAAAAGTTTGGGGGGGGGTTTTTAAAACATATATAAAAAGAGGTTTATAAAAAGGAGACCCTAAAAAGGCACTGTGCGGTTTAAAAAAAAACGGTAAAAGCAATTTTTGTAAAGGTTTGAGACGGGGTAATCTCCTTGGTGTTTTCTGAAACCCCCTGATAGATTTTTTCAGTTTCAACACAACCAAATAATAATTGATTGTTTTGCTTAACTACTCACCATGAGGCAGTTTAAAAAACTCAGTTACAGGAGGGCCCGGGGAAATTTTGCACAGAAAAATGCGCCCCTAATTCCCCGCTTTATTCTCTGTTTTGCTGCTGCTTTCAGCTATATCTCCCCCCCAGACATTAACTTTTATGTCAAAAATCCCCGATTACCTGTCGTCCATTCACCTTTTTTTCTTTCCCCTCCTAAAACTTAATGTAGGAAAACTGAACTCACATCTTTCCAGTTCCATCCCCTCCCCCCTGATTTTATTACAGTGAATGGCCCTTTCACTCTCACCGGGCCCGCAAGTCCCCCTGTTGGGATAACCCCGCTCCCTTGTCCTAAAAAATGCACATCAAACCCTCACCTTCCTGCCGCCTCACTGAAAAAAATTTCTCGAATACAAACCTCAACCCGACACTACAAAAAATGCTGGTCCATGCCCTTGTCATCTCCCGCCTTGACTACTGAAAACATCCTTCTCTGTGGCCTCCCGTCTAGCACTCTTGCTCCCTTCAATCCATCCTCAAATCCCGTGCCGTCTTATCCACCTCTCTCCTCGCTACTCCCCTTTCTTCTCCCTCTGCCAATCCCCTTTACTGGCTACCCCTTGTCCAGGGAATTCACTTCAAGTTGCTAACATGACCTACAAAGCTTCCATAAACCTCTCCCCTCCATACATCTCTGCCTTAATCTCCAGATATCTCCCCTCACGCAATTTCGCTCCTCACAGGACCCCTTCCTTTCTCTTCTTTTAACAGCTCCTCACACAACCATCTCCACGACTTCTCCCGTGCGTCCCCCACGCTCTGGAACTCACTGTCCCAACACATCAGACTCTCTTCCACTTTCATCAGCTTCAAAAGCAACCTGAAAACCCATCTTTTCAGGATAGCCTATAAACTATAGTACCCCTTCTGTCACTACACCCTCAACAAACATGTCTGCCCCCACCTGCTGTCTCTTTCCCCTTTCCTTGTAGATTGCAAGCCTTCGCGGGCAGGTTTTTTTTTCCCTCTGTGCCAGTCGATTGTCACATACTGTCAGCATTGAACTTGTTCGACTTATGTTATGTTTGTAACCCTCTTTAATATACAGCGCCCTGGAATCAATGGTGCTCTAAAATAAATAATAATAATAAGACTTCAGAAAATAAAATAAGTCTGCAGAAACCAATCTTCTGAACCAGAAGAGCAAAATCAGCATAAACCACAAAATTACCAGACGCATCCGATGGCATGAAAACTCATTTCCTGACTTTATACCATGGAGAGTGTGCAGCAGGGCAGTGCACAGAAAAACAGAATATAAACAGCAGCAAGTCTCCTGACCCAGGAGTACATTAACAACACAGATTAGCACATGTTACCAGCGGCAGCTGAAAGTATGAGAGAACTCATCTCCTACCTTTGCACCATGGAGAGTACGCAGCCTGGCATAGAAACGGCATTATATGCCATCAGAGGCAGACACCCTCTGATACTTTGCCTCTCTCCTGGTGTTGAGCATAAAATGTCCGGCTAACAGCGCGGGAAGCTCTGCTGAGTTTGAACTGGAAAGCAGGCTGAGACATCCCCAGGCCATGACTGCCCCAGAAACTCTGGGATTCCAGGCAGATCAGTAGTGGGGGAATGAGGAGATGCACCAAGAAACTCTTGGGTCTCCGCCATAGGAGCCACTGTAGGGAAAAAAATTAAAATCTAGAAATAGTGAATAGTAAAATAATTATAAAAATAATAAGTCCATCTGGGACAGAAGAAAAAGCAGGTCTGTTCACTGTCTGAGGAGAGCTTATATGGGTGAGGTGGAACCAATTAGTGCTTGAATTATTTGAACCTGATACTCATTTCTTTTCCTTCTGTCATAGCTGGGTTGAGGAGGATATTAACCCATTGTGTGCTGCCTGAAAAAACAGTGGAAAAAAAACAATGTTTTTATTTTTTTTAAAGGACTGGAACAAAAAAAAAAAGTTAATTTTTTGATTTTCCCCGTAATGTAACCCCTGCGAATAGAGATAACACAAAATTTTTTACTGAAAAAGGGGACCCCCCCCAAAAGAAAACCCAGAAAAAAGGGAAACAATTCCCTTTTTTTTCACCCCCCATTTAGTTTTTTTTTTTCGGGTTTTTTCCCCCAATTTACATTATATGAAAAGGTTTCAAGGGTTTTCCTTTAAAAAAGGGCTTGTTAAAGCAAAAAAATAAGCCCTAATATGACTAAATGGAAAATGAAAAGCTATGACTCTTGGAAAGCGGGGAGGAAAAAAATGTGTAAACAAAAAAAACATCTGCGGCGGGAATGGTTTAACTGAAGGACCCCGACAATTTTGTCCATGTGTATAGTAAAAGGTCTAAAAATTGGGGCCCAGTATAATCTTAGACTAAAACATCTACAGATGAAACCAGATTTATTTCGGGGGCTCAGCTGTTTGAAAAAATCTGTTCCCACATTTAAAGGACTGTAAGGGTCAAAATTTCCCCATTATTTATTGGGTTGACTTAGTTTACAACACTAATTGTGCCAATTTTTTAAATATATTTTTTGATGCATAGCATTGCCAACTAAGCCTTTCCCTTCCTCACAAAACCACTTAAAGGGGTTGTCTCGCTACAATGATTGGGTTTTAATTAAAAGATCTTTAAAAAACAAGCAGCTTTGCAATATATGTTCATTAAAAATGCCCTCCCTTTTTTTTGGGATTTTTATCCCTGTTATTTGTATTTTGCATCAGCTCCTAAAACCCCCTTATGCAGAGACCTGTTGATCTTTATCTCACTGGCTGTCAGTGCTGGGATCATCTGTTTTTTAAATTAGGGGGTTTAATGTTTAGGCTAAAAAATTTAAAAAACAAGCTGAAAAGGGGGAGGAGGAGTTGTCCTCTTAGATAGAGATTTTTTACCAACAGGGTCTAAATCTTCTACTATCAGATACATCCAAATACAAACGTGTACAGAAAGATCCCCCCAGCTAATTTGGAGGGAAAAAAGTTGGATTATGTGTTAGAGCAAGGAGTCAAATTTGGGTTGGGCTTACGTCACTTTTTGCAGAAAAAAAAGAATGTAATTAATTCCCCTTAAAAGCCGATTTTTTCCAAAGCATTCCCCAAGGTTTCAAAAAAGGGGTCTTTTCCCCCACCAATTTTGGCCCAAACGTTTTCAGGCAATTTTTTTCCTTAAAGGGGGAGCTGGGATGGGTGGGGGCGATATACAGTTACAAAACCCTTTGGGTTTGGGAAATCCTGGCTTCCTTAGGGGATTTCTTAAAAAATTGGTTTATTCTTTGGAATAGTATACTTTGCCGACTGGGGGGACCTGGTTGTCCTGTGGGTGTGGTGGCTTTATACCCAGGGATCCCACACGACCCCGGCCCTTCAGTCCTTGGGTTTTTTAAAATCGATTTAGTAATTATACAAAAAAAAAAACAAAGTTTTTTTATTTTTTGGGGTGGAATATTTGTTGCCCAATTTTCTTTTTTTATGTTTGATAGCAATTTTTTTTCAAATTTCGGGAATTCTATGGGGAAACCCGGGTTTTTACCTCCTGGCTAACATTTTATATTTTTCCCGGGGGAAAAAATTCCTCTTTTAATCCGAGAAACCTTTTGTGGAAAATTTTATTTTAAAAAGGTTTCTCTAAAAATTGTTTATTTGGTTTTTTTTTGGTTAGGAGGGTGATAACAGTGTAAAAAATTTCTTTACTTTTAAACAATTAAAAATCAAATGGGTTTGAGGGGTTTTCTTTTTAACTTTAGATAGGGTTGTCCCGGGGTGGGCTTTTGCTCAGGTTTCGGGAAAATTTCGGGTGCGCAACTTTTGTACGATCCCCCCTTTATAGTTTGTTTCTGACCAAAATCTTTTGGGGGAAAGGGGCCAAAACCCCTTGACTGGGGGCGGGTTGCACCAGCCTTGGGTGGGCCCCGGGGGGCCCCCTCCAAAAAAAGCTGCAGGGGGGCGGGGATCCCCGGAAACCCCTTTAAACTCCCTGAAGGTGGGGGGCAGCACCCGTGATATTCCCGGCCCACCTCGTTGTACTTGTTCGGGTTTTTGTTTTTTTGCTTTTTTGTGTAACCCGAAACCTCGGCTTGTTCTCCTGACCCTTACTTACTCGCTATTTTGTGCTTCGCTTCTGTTGGCTTTGACCATCGGCTTATTTACGTTTATTCCTCTGGTTCTGATTACTGGCTTTGCGTTCCTATTGATATTGACCCGTACGTCTGACTATTCTTCCTTCTGAGTGGCCCCTCCACTTTAGCAGCGCAGGGACTGTCGCCCGTTGCCGACTGCAACCTAGTGCTTACCCACTAGTCCAGGATCTGGCGCTGAGGGTAGAACAACAGAGGCCTACCCCAAGTCAGAGGGTCCCTTCATTAACCTTCCCCTCTTAGAACCCCCTATCCAGTTCCTGACAGGTTCGCAGGTAACAGGAAAGCCTTGTGGCATTTAGAGAGGTTTTCGCCTGTATTTTAGGCTCCGTCCCCTACCTCAGGAATGAGGAACAAAGTGGTGGGAATGTTATTGTCCTTTACTACAGGTCCCCCCCAGAGTGGGCATTTCGTTACGCAAACATACCTGAACTGTGTTTCTGTGGACAGGTTCTTTGCCGCTTTAGGTACTCCTTTAATGACCCAGATAGGGAAGCTGTGGCCGAGGGCTCGCTGACGACCTTGAGGCAGAGTGAGAAGACTGTGGAGGAGTTTGCTCCGAATTCGTCGCTGGGCGTTTCCTCTGGGGGAAACCGACGCAGCTCTCATGATGCCAGATTAGATAGGGTTTAGCTGACCATGTGAAGATATATTGGTGGCATACCTGCTAACCCCTGTGTACTTTAGATGAGGCCATGGCACAGGCCTATTCATCTGGGACAGACCGTTATAGGGAGAGACGGCAGGAAAAGGTTTCCTCCCCACCTGTGGTCCACACCATGGTCACCCCTAAACCCGTTTGTTTCCGATAAAACCCAGAGGAGCCCATGCAATTGGGTGCTTTTCTGTCATTGCGGCTAGAGACCGAGGACTACTCCGTCGCATCCAGGGTTGTGCTTCTACTGTGGAACGATGGATACAGAATTCGGAGAATGCTCCAAACAGAAGACCAGGTCGGAAAACTCCAACACCTAGGTGGTCAGCAGGAAGAACACCTAGGCGAGCAGGGTATTTCCTATTGTAATCTAATAGTTTGTTCAGCTACCATTAAGATTTCATACTTGTCGCTGTCCGTTTTTGGGAGTGCGTTTGGTGATTCTGGAACAGCTTCTAATTTTTGTTGATGCAACTTTCGCAAACGTCTAGGCCTACTTTGAGACCGCTATCTGACTTGCTGCGGATTGTGGCTATTGATCCACCCCACTAGCTCGGGCGCAAACCAATAATTGTACCCCTGAGCTGGAGATGTGGTCGATCCAAACATATTGAAAAGTGTATTCATTTCGTCTGGAGGGCCTCCACCGCCTGATGTGGTTTTGGGGCTTGCCTGGCTCAGAAACATAATCCAGTGTTTGACTGGAATTCAGGGGAATTAGTCAGTGGGGACAATGTGGGTTGACAGATGTCTCCTTACCATGCTGGGCAATACTGATGTGCAGGCTGAAGCTCTACTCTGGAAGCGGCATTGCCACGTTGAGGCCTATGCGGCATCTTGTTACAGTTTGCGCGGGGCAAGGTTCCCAAACCGTCTCCTGGTGAACTATGCCCACCACCTTACCTGAACGTCCCATATGTGGTTCAGAGATGGCTAAAACCCAGGTGTTTATCAGCTGAAAATTACCCTCTTCTCTCCGTATACATATAGTGTCCTGTCCGTTGCACTTTTGTAATGAGTATAAATTCAGCCTGTGACTCCGCCCTCTGAGGCCTCCTTCTCCAATATTGCTATAGAGGGGGAGTTAGAAAATGAAGTCGCCCATAGTTTAGATTCGCATAAGGCCCAAAGGTCACTAGCAGTACCTGTCCATTGAAGCGGGAATGGTCATGAGGAGAGATCATGGTTCCGGGAAACCTATCCATGCTGATCGCATCGTGAGGAATCCAAGAGTCTCACCCAGACAAACACTGACCAAGGGAATGGGTCCGTGGCCCCTCCTAAAAGGGGGGGAACTGTCAGGGGCTGGGCTGTGCTCAGCTGCAGGATCTACAGTCTGCAGCAGCTGATCACGATCGCACCAGATACTCAAGGCTGCAGACAACTCTGTTAGTGACAGGGGCCCAGCCACTCCTGACAGGGGGCGAGTTGCACCAGCCAAAGGGAGGACCTGGAGGCCGCTCCAATAACTGCAGGGGCGGTATCCAGAATCCATTTAAACTCCCTGAAGCTGGGAGCAGCACCTGTGATTTCAGGCTACCTCGAGTACTTGTTTCGTTTATTGTGTGTTTTGCTTATCTGTGTACCTGACCTTGGCTTGTTTCTCCCTGACCCCGACTTGTCTCCTGATTTTTGTGCTTCGCTTCTGTTGGACTTTTGACCACGGCTGTTTACGTTATTCCTCTGGTTCGTGATTTCTGGCTTTTGGGCGTTCCAGTTGATATTGACCCGTACTGGTAAGACTATTCTTCCTTCTGACGGCCCCTGCACTTTAGCACACAGGGACTGTCGCCCAGTTGCCGTCTGCCCCCACCCCCCCACCTAAAAAAGGGCAGCACGTCAAGCAGGCAGGGACAGTGGGCTGGGTTCCAGTTAGGGCTCACTGCACCTCCCTTGACGTGACAGATACCCTCAACTATTTGGATGTAACACTGATAGGAGGAAAAGACGGGAAGATCAATATTAAACCATATAGAAAGCCAATGCACAAGAATTCAATACTTAGGGCAAACTAATGTCATCCTACATATGTAGTAAGAAATATGCCAATTGAAGAGCTCATTAGAGCAAAAAGAAATGGTAGCACTGAAGTGGAATATTTGCTACAACAAAACAACATTTGTGATAAACTTAAAAGGGTTGTCTCGCTACAATGATTGGATTTTAATTAAAAGATATTTAAAAAACAAGCAGCTTTGCAATATATGTTCATTACAAATAGTCCTACTGATTTGAGTTATCCCTGTTAGTAGTAGTGAATCAGCTCCTGAAATCCCAGATAGCAGCTGACCTGTTGATCTTTATCCTCACTGGCTGTCAGGGCTGATGACTCATCCATTTCTGAATACAGGTCAGAGCACAGAGCCCCTCCTGCACAGTATGCTTCTGTAAGATGGAGGGAGGCTCTGGCATCTGTGTCTGTGTAGCGGATTAACCCTTGTGTGCCAGGCACCCTCCTGCTCTCTACACAATTTGAGGAGAGCAGAGATAGGCTGATCTTATCAGTAGAAGTGTGTTACTATAATCATGAAAGTGTTGTGGAGCTTTGGACTAATACTAATAGAACAATCCAGGGGGGATAGAAGAGTTTTCATAACCCCCCCAGTTCTGCCGTATTATGAGACACATCGTGATTATAGTAACTCACTTACAGCAGCCCTGTGTCTGTTCTGAAAGGGTTTGTTTGTTGTTGCTTAAGATGATCGTTCTGTCTTCTTACACGTTTCACTGTGGTGTAATTCCGAAAAAGTGGAAAAGATTTTTTTTTTTTTTTAAAAATTTTATTGGGAAAAAAAAAAAAATAATAATTTTAAAAAAGGTTTTGTTTTGGTTAATGTTTGTGGTTTGTTTTGGGGGGTTTTTTTGGTTTTTTTGTGGGGGGTGTTTGTTTTTTGGGGGGTTTGTTTTTTTTTTTTTTTTTTTTTTTTTTTTTTTGGGGGGGGGGGGGGTTTTTTTTTTGTGTGTTTGTTGGGTTTGGGGGGGGTTTTTGGTGTTTTTGGTGGGGGGGGGATATATATAAATATAAAGTAAACATCCAGCAAAAACCTACTCCTATGTTTCCACTAAAACCAACTTTGTTCTGAACTTTTAACACTTTTTATTAGTTAACAGCTTTAACTGATTAGAATGATAAGCATGGAGTTGATATGAAAGATTAAGCGGTAAAACTACAAACAATTGCAGAACACAGATGTCAGAGATCACATGACAACATGAATAATCATTTATAGTACACTCTTAGACAGGTTCACATGCAAGAACAAGGCTGCCTAAATATGTGAGCACATAGGATAGACAATACAATGAGGACCCGGATGAAATAACTGCTTTTCTAAACTATTGAACAGTTTTTTTATAATACACTAATATCACAGCATACTGATCAAACTCCATACCAGCTATGCTAATGTCTGAGAAATGGATAAAGATGAGTGTGCACAGGAGAGCTGTGAAGTGTCACGACTCAACCAGATTCAGCTCTGAAATAGGCCTTCTTCTTCCCAGCATGCACTTCACCTGTGACATCATTCTCCCAGAATTCTTCTGCAGTCTTAAAGTGGATCTAGTAACACTTTAAATAAAGCACTGTACAACTTTGGCCGCTGATGGCACTATTACAACCAGTATTGCATACGTGGCTATCTGGCAATATTCTTTCAACCCTGCTAACAGAACACTCCCCGCTGAACATCCAACTGAATGTCACCATAAGGCTCATTGGGAGAAAAACAACAAAAGATTCTGCGACTGGCCTGAGAAATAGTTTTCCTCTCTCCATAAATTCCACTTTGCTTCTTGAAGAATGGCCCTCAATCCTGCGCAGCCCATCTTGGTCGATAATTGGTCGAGTTTTACTCAAATTACTAGTCTATTAGAAACATGTTGCCCTATATTCAGGTGTCCTAGTACTTTAGCAAAAACATTCACGTTTGATATGATGTGAAATATCAAGTTCTTGACCTTCTAGGTTGGGAACAGGTGAAAACATGTTTTGACAGTGATGCCAAACCCTTGCAGGATTTCTTGTTTCCTCAGTAATGTCGACTTGTAAGTCTGAGCTATGTGAGTTAAACAAGCGCTAGCACGGACAAGCGACTTCCAGGTAGAGACCTGGCTGAAACGATGGGATTGGAGGCAGTGTTCAGATGTCCCTGAACCGTAGAAACAGATTACATGAGGGCGATTTTCTTCGTCGTCATCAGGCTCTAATCAGTTCAAACTTGTCAGGTTTACGATAGTGCAGACGTTGAACGTTTCAGGAATGCAGGACCCGTAAACCATGTAGTGTCTTTCAGGTTGGGGTGTTTTATATTTTTATTTTTTTTTCGGTTGCAACAGATCTGGATGGTGGTCCCTGGATTATGATGCGTGGGTACCATAGTGCCACTGTATGTGACTAGTGATCTCCTGATCTCAGCACTCTGTTTGCTGACATAGACAAAAAAGCGCGTGTTTCGTTACAGATGTATCCATAGGCCCACCTTCGCTGTCCTGTGTAGAACTCAACATCCTTGAGTTCCCTGTTCAGTCCTGTATGTTATGAGTTCAGCCAACCTCCACTGCAAGCACAGCACACAGAGTTCCAATCTGCGGAATGTGTGTTCACGGAGTGCGCCAATTTTGTCCGGCTCATAACAAATCCTCTATGACATTGGATCTTTGACTTCTATAGTTTATTTTTAGATAATGCCACTGCTGCAATCGCTTTGACTGAGGCATCACAAAAGATACAAAGTCTTTGCATTTTTGAATTCTGTAGATGGCACGGAAGCATACGGTCGTGTCACATGAAGGCTGGACAAAGCTTCCAAGGACTCTTCCAACTTGCCCACAATCTCTTTTGTCCGTGGGGAGCGGGTCATCCCAGTCAGCTGTGTCTTGGGTGAAGTCTCTTAACAACCATTTACCTTGGATAGTGACAGGAGCTACGAATCCAGAGGAATCGTATAAACTGTTTAATGGCAGACAGGACACCTCTGCTGTGAAGGCTTTTCTTCTTTGTTGCTTGGAAGGTGAAAGCATCTGCCTTTAAATCCCCAGAGCAACCCAAGGCTGCCTTTGCATAGACGGGATCACAGCCTAGATCCAAGTCTTTTAGGTCTGCTGAGTGGTCTTGAGAGGAAAGGCCTCATAAGTTCTCTGCTGCTAGAGAAACAATCTAGTGCAACCATACAAATTTTGGTATAGAGCAAGCATTTTCTTGAGCCCTTTTGAGAAACTGATTGCTGCCTCGTTAGTGGGTGTGGATTTCAAGCAGTCATACAACAATGAAGTCCTTTGCCACGAAGATCTAGCATTCCCGACCCGAACTTTGACTTCACCTCTCTAGGCTGAATGTCTGAACCATAGATGGCGACTGCTGGGAATGGATTGTTTGTTTCTGTTTCCAAGACGTGACACTCTCATCCGGTACTCTATGATGTCTTTACAGGGGTTGTTGTCACGGTACCAGAAGAACCTAAGAAGTTTTGTGTTCTTCTTTGAACGAAAAGCAAGTGAACATCGTTGTATATCAGCCATAAATCCACATCATCTCTGCGGAAACGTAGAACACTTCTAGAAGTCTGTTGTTGAGGTCTGGGCCTGACAGTAGGACATCAAAAATTTGGGGGGGAGTGAGACACCTTCACACCTTCACTGAGTCAAATACTACTCTTATCTGACCTGGTTTCTTTTGATGATAAAACCCCAAATATGGTAGTACCACACTCTTCAGAGTCATGAAGCGCTGGTGCAATCTCTGCATGATGTACTGAATATCATCTCCATGAAGTAATAAGATACCCAAAGTATTGGCATAAAATCCCCGAAGAAAAAAAAGAAGTGTTGCCTTGTCTCTTGTGACCTCTGGAGTATCTGTCTGAAGAGACAATCGACCATAAACACTTTCTCTGTTGTTGGGTAAGCGTGGTCTCTGGGTTTAAATGGCAAAGTGCAATCCAAACTTTTTGACTCATCCTTTACTATTTCTCGATACCATTATATCCAAGAACAGCCCTTCTTTCTATGTACATCGGCAACCCTGTTGTCCTTCTCTTGTTCTGGGAAAACTTTGCACACCTAAAGTTGGTCATGCTCACTGTCACAGCTTGGTCTTCACATGAAAGGGTCCTGTGAACGGCAAGGTAAGGAATCCTACTGTGTGGGAACCCTTTACCAGGAAACTACTCTGACCATGTTGGAAGAGAGAAGGACGACCAATATCCAAGTGTACTAGTGATCAACAGTTGACTGAGGTCGGCTTGTGTGCCTCCTCCTAGGACAAGACATCTCCTATGATGACCCATCCTAGGTCTAGTCTCAGGGCGTATGGAGCATTTCTGAGGACCATTAACTGCGCTCTAGCCTTATGGACTCGTAGTATATCTCTCCCAAGGAGTATACAATCGGTGCCTTCTGGGTCTAACTCTGTATGAGGTGAGCTATACGTCTTCAAATGGGGTGAAATGCAAGCACATCCGGTGTAAGTATCTCTGACCTGTTGTCGGGAATCGATTGCACCTCCAGTATGGTGGCAGAGACAAACAGGTTTTGGCCATCCATGACTCAACTTTGTAACCCGCTTGCCTTCCTCCCCGCCGTCTCGTCAGAACCTGCACAAGTCCTTAATGAGTAAGGGAGAGCTGGGCCCTTTGATCCACAGGTTTCAAAGAAGGTGGGCTAGCTAGAGACCTGTTGCTCTGATCGTCTAAGATTGCATATATCTTGAATGCCTTTTCACTGTGGCCTGCTGCTAGTACCCTGACAGTTGCAATTTTAGACAGGACTTTCCTCCCTACAAGTCCCTTGGCCTATCTCCGTACACTGAGAGGTGACTACCAGGGTGTCTTCCTAAGTCCGGTGTCCAGTCTGCTTTCCTAACACACCGTCAGTCTGTGGGATTGTACCGTGAGGGCGGTCCCAGGGTGTAAGACTGTTTGTGTTCTGTGCTGCCACACTCTGTGCATTTCCCACACTGGCCTCGCATTCCTGGCGAAGTGCGATTTGTTGTGCAGCACCTGAAGCAGATGTGTTCTTCCTTGAGAAACTCTTGCGTCCTTTCTGAGGCATCCTCCCTGAAGACTCTACAATTATTAGTAGAGGATGCGTTTCTTTGTAGGGACAATGCTTTGCTCTGAGAGTCCATAGGCTGTTATCCTCTTAGGGGGGACTTAGAGGCCCTGTAAGAAAACCTGAGAAGTAAATTAGTTTTGTAGACTGCACTGGTGTGTTATAGGTTTGACATCAGGGGCAGTGTTACATGACATAGCAAAACAAAACTGGGGGGAAGGATCATTTCTGATTCTCACGCCTGTTCAGTAACAAAATCTTACAAACACTTTGAAAGGCCGAAATGGTACATTATGAGTCTGTTTTTATAACGAGAACCGTGCAAAATCCATTTCTCCTGCAAGTTATAAGGAAGCTTTTTGTACAATTGATTTAACACCTCTGGCGGTGTCAAGAACGCAAACCCTGGTAAGATCACCTTCCTGCCTGACAACCAGTACCTCCATTAACAAGCACTACAGCTCTCTGAGCTTCTGTAGCCCTTTGTTGCTACTCTGGGAAAGTTATAGAGTCTCTTATATAATGCATCTTCTAACCGATTTCTATGGAACCCATAGCATTCATCAAGTCTCTCCACACCATCCTTAAGCCTTGAACAGGTAGTATTTAATTAATGTCTCTGAGTCTTTTAGCGTGTTCAGCAGACTCGCTTCCAAGCCACTTGCCAGGAGGTCTAAACCTCGCTACAGAGAAAGGTCTAAACCTCTGATTGTGCCTACTGAAAGGAGTACGCCATGCTCGGTAACTCTCAGGACGACATTGAACTTTACAAGTCCCTTGTAACCCACTCCGTTTCGCAAGGAATTTAGACAAAGATCATGGAGGCCTGGTTAGTGTCAATACGAGCTTGGGTGCATTGGCATGGTGTGTGTAAGGTGTATCATCATACCTTTTAGGGCTTCTGGCTTGGGTAGTCTGTATAATACCGTTCTGAAGCCAAAGGGTGTCCTTTAGAAGGGGGGCGAAGGTCTTATCTTCTGTTCAGCAGAAATGCGGTTGTAGTCGTTTCGCTTTGTTGCACACACTCCTGCTTGAGGTACTGTGGTTCCAGGTAAAAGGATGCTCTGGTAATCTGTGTAGGCTGGTTGAGGACGTATGGTGATGGTTTGACATCTTTCTGGAAAGCAGGTGGACGTATTCTGAGACTCGCTGTTGTTATGTGTCCTGACCTCTAGGTCTGGCCCTAGTACGCTGCTGCATTTTCTCAATGCGGAGGATCCACAGCTTTCAGGAACTCTGCTTTTGGCCATTTTGCGGCTAGCTGTTCTTTGTCTGCGGCAAGTCCTTTCCAGAGACGCTTCTTACGCATGCTCCTCTGTTGCTTTAAATTGCATTTCTTGCGCTGCAAAGGATGATTTTTACTTTTGCGGCTTCGCTTCACTCGACGAGAGCACCCAGTTCCTTTATTGAAGTCTTGCTAGAGCGGCTGCATAGGACCTTGTTTCCCTTGAGTGAAGATGCCTTGGCTAGGCAGACATAGTTGTGCAGGTTGCAGACTGCAATCTGCATAGGAGCGGGATATCAGCGAAGTCTGGATTTGCGCTGCACTGTGCTGGTGGATGCTCACTCGTCCTTGCGACAATATGGCAGCCGCTGCAATAGATCATGCGTATAACTATGTGAGTGATGGCGGCTCGTATAGTCTGATTCACTATCGCTTTGTGACTAGCAGCTGTTTTTACTGTTCTTGTCTACTAACACGTTTCACTTGATTTTCCGACATCCAGGCTAAACCTTCTCCTATGTTTCAATAAATCCAAACTTTGGTTTCTGAACTTTTAACTCTTTTTATTAGTTAACAGCTTGCAACGGGATTGAATGATAAGGCAAGGAGTTGTATAGGAAGAATTAGCGGTAAAACTACAAACAATGCAGAAACACAGATGTCAGTGATCAGCATGAAAACATGATAATGACATTTATAGTACCCTCTTAGTACAGAGGCACAGGGCAAGAAACAGGGCTGCCTAAACTGTGAGCCACATAGGATAGACAATACATGAGGTCCCCCGGAAAAATAACTGCTTTCTAACTTTTAAAATTTTTATAATACACTAACATCACAGCATACTGATCAAACTCTTACCAGCTATGCTAAGTCGGAGAAATGGATAAAGATGAGTGTGCACAGGAGAGCAGTGAAGTGTCACTGACTCTGTCCAGATTCTGCTCTGAAATGGCATACTTATTCCCAGCATGCACTTCACCTGTGACATCATTCTCCCAGAATTCTCTGCAGTCTTAAAGTGGATCTGTAACACTTATATAAAGCACTGTACAACTTTGGCCAGCAGATGGCACTATTACAAGTATTGCATACGTGGCTATCTGGCAATATTCTTTCAACCCTGCTAGACAGAACAATGGAGATTTGTATTCTAAGCAGGGGGTATAGGAACACTTGCATCCCCCCTGCTCTGCTATTAGCAATCACAGCTTCACAAACCTCTCCACACTCATAGATCAGCCCTCTCCTGTCTCCTGACTGTGGAGAGGAGCAGCAAAGCCTGCAGCAGACCTAGGCAGGCACACCCAGGGTTAACTCGGGCAGCAAACCCCCTCGCCCTCCCCCGCTGTATAGAAGTTATGGAGGAAAAAAACTGTCTGTGTGCTGAGGGGAGGGGGGAAGAGGGAGGAGAAGAGGCAGACAAGAAGCACGCCCCTGAATTGAAAAGTTTGTTGCTGCCAGACACTTTGAAGTAGGCTGAAAGCTTGTAATGAGAAAACTCCTTTAAGTGTCAAGAAACTATCTAATGTACATTATAAATGTGGCTAAAGCATGTACGCTAATGTTATGGTGCTAATTGCATCAGAATTGCATGAGTATTCTAATTGCTGAAGCTAATATTCCATGGTTGAGCACATTGCATTGTTCTGTAATTTTCTGCAAGTCTTTCAATACCCTGTATAAATATACAGTACTATGCTTCTTGGGAAATGAGTTGATGAATTATGCTTTTACACAAGACTATTATGATCTAACAAAACTTGTATGTCTTCTCGTTAATAAGGGTCAGCAAGACCTCGCTTCATCTGGCAATTTCTGTGTGATCTGTGATCTATTTCAGGTAATGGTAGAAGGTACCTGAATGTTTCGTTGTATGGCAGCATGATTACAATCAGTCTGTAAATCTGTGTATTAGATTTTTCTCTATTACAATTACTTTCAGATGAAGGTGAAAGTGTATTCAGGAAGATATGCTTTCAAAATGTGAGATAACGTATAACGATATGTCATATCTCAAGGTGCTATTCTACATCTTCCCAGAATAATATTCGGAGACAGTTAACTTAAAGCTGTTGTCTTACTACATTGATTGGTCCGGTTTTCTTGGTTTCACTTTGAATTCAGGGGCATGTTTACTCGCTTCTACTAGGCTGAGGTGAAGCTAGGTCTGTAGCTATAGAAACCAGTGCTGGCAGCCTATTATTGCTGGTGCAATAATGAAATGACAATGCAGG
>JAODAL010006315.1:47500-134654 GCA_025379985.1 Phyllomedusa bahiana | reverse complement strand
TTTTAAAAAAGGAGACATCTTTTCGTCTGTTTTCACGTTTTTCAAATTCACGGGGGAACAACGTCAGCAAGGGCCCACATTTAATTGCCAAGTACCGCAGCGGCAGCAGCGCAGCAGGCAATTGGGGCAGAAGCCAAATGGGTGACCTTGGCAATCTTTTTTACCACCCACCAACCATGTAATCAGGGCACACATCCAACACACAAGCCCCTTTAAATCATGGTAAAAACACTATCTGCGTCTCAACCCCCGATTTTTTTGGTTTGGGTTCCGGCCCCAATCACTTCTGGGTATAAAAAATGGATAATTGGCCCGAGCTCGCCACGCCATAGGGGGTTTGCCTGCCCAGCAGCCACGCATATCTGAGGGGACCTTCAGCACAGCGGAGGTCATTACAGAAAAAACCATCCGGCTTTCCACAATAATGGGATCTTTTGCATTCTCAAGATGAATCAGGCATGGATCCTGATATTTGGGGCCCAAATTGCCGGGGTCACCATTATTGCCGCAACTTCACTTTCCTTTTCAAACGAAAATGGTCCTCTTGAAAAATGTTTTTAAAATGATAAATTTCTCTCGAAATTTTTTATTCTCAGTCCAAAAAATCATTTTGCGGGGTTGGCGGGTTGGAGATTAAAAGACACCAAGGTTTCATAAAAAAAACCGATCCATTTTATCTTTAAATTTTTCGCTTTGTCAAGGTTTTGAGGTCAGTTCGTGAGATACATTTATAATTGGCCCTTTTGGGGAACAGAAATGTGGCTTTTAAGGGGCATTTCTCCACCAAAATTTTTTAAATAGGGGCTAGAATCTATTTAATTTTTTTTTTGGGGTCATGTTGCTGTGAGATACCGCTATAATCGGGTCCTTTGGAACAAAAATTGGGGCTTCTAAGTGCTTTCTCCTCACAATTTTTTAACAGTGGCTGAGAAGCATTTTTATAATATTTTGGGGCAGCTGTTTGAAATGCAAAAATACTACAGGCCTATCAAAAATTTTGTTTCAAACAGCATTTGTTCTTCAAAATTGTCAAAAGGCTCAAGGTCATGTTTTTAAATTTTTTGGGGGCTTTTTGCGGAAATGCGCTATACACAGTCCTATTCTAAAAAATTTTGGTTTCTAACAACATTTGTTCTTCAAAATTGTAAAAAAAGGGCTAAAAGGGTCATGTTTGAAATTTTGGGGGGCTTTTTTCTGTGAAAGCAGCTATACTACAGTCCTATTCTGAAAAAGGGGTTTCTAACAGACATTTTTCTTCACAGTTTCCAAAATGGTTCAAGGGTCATGTTTTGAATTTTTGGGGCATTTTGCTGTGAAATGCAGCTATACTAAGTCCTATTCAAAAAATGTGGTTCTAACAGACTTTTGTTCTTCAAAATTGTCAAAAGGGGCTCAAGGGGTGATTCTGTCAAAAACGGGAAAGGGTAGGCACTGTTAAGGGACACAATTGGGCAAAATTATTTTTTTTGCAAGATCTTTAAAATACTAGTAATCCCTTTATGAGACAACCCATTTAAAATACAAAAAAAAAAAAAAGAGAAACAAAGACGTGGGGGATTCCAACCTATTTTAAAAATGTTTTTAGAAAATTAAACTCTAAAAAAACTGCTGACAAAATAGCTACACAAAATATTTCCCCTAATTGTACAAAGGGGGGGTACAGGAAGACTTGAACAGATGTAGGTTACCCAGGAAAAGTCTAGTCAATGTCCATTCAACAAAAATGGGGGTTTAAAACCCTTTTTCCCAAACCTTTTAATCTTGGGGCAGAAGGTTTAAAAGGTTATAATCGGCAGGGCAGATATAGTTAATTTCCAGTTCAACTAAAATGGTGGTTAAAAAACCCTATTTTTTCCCCTTTTTAATTTTGGGGGGGCCCGCAGGTTGGGGGGTCATGCTGGGGCCCAGGACAGGTATATCAATGTCCATTTCAACTAAAATAGGTTCAAAGACTCCTTTTCCCGCATTTTTTTAATCGTGGGTCAACGGGTTTTAATGTCAACTGTGTACAAAACAGGTATAATCAATGTCCATTTTTCAACTAAAATGGGGGTTGAAAACCCTTTTTTCCGGGACTTTTTAACTGGGTCATGCGGTTTTGGGGCTCTGCTGTGGCCCAGGACAGATAGCAAGTCCAGTTCAACTAAAATGGTTTTTGAAAACCCTTTTTCCCGGGCACTTTTTAATCTTGGGTCAGAAGGTTTAATGGCCAAAACTGCGGTCCAAAAAGGCATGTCAATTCCATTTAAAACTAAAATGGTGGTTAAAAGACTCCTTTTCGGGCATTTTTTTAATCTGGGGTCAGATAGGTTTAAGGGTCATCTGCGTTCCGGGACGGGGATATTCAATGTCCAGTTCAAAAAAAAAGAGGGTTCAAACAACTCCCTTTTTGGGCACTTTTTAATTTTGTGGGTAAAGCGGTTTAAGGGTCGGGCTGTGGTACAAGACGGGGGAGAGTGAATGGTCTGTGACTTTTTTTCTGGGGCTTTTAAAACCCCAAAAGTTTTGCCTAAGATTAGCGGTATACATTTGACTGTTGGATTTTTTAATTCCAGCATCTCCACCCTTTGGGTTAAGAAAAGGTTTTTTTCCCTCCCCATAGACTTTAATGGTCATCGGCGATAATCTAAATCGACTATCGAAATCTCTTGATAAGCCGTATCGACCCAAGACGATAGTCGACAATCGCTCATCACTAATAGAATATAAGAAATAATAGAAAAGGGACCAAATTAAAACATAACTCATTCCCACAAAAAAACATCAAGCCTCTACTCAGCTTCATTTACAGAAAAATAAAAAATTTGTATACCCAAATATGACAAAAAGGGGACCCCAGGTAGAAAATGCTAGGTCTAAACTGTCTTTGTTGCCCATTAAACAACCAATCGAGCTCAAGCAACCAATCAGCTCCCTTTTCATTTTCATAATGAAAGGGGAGCTCTGTTTGTTGCTGTGAGCTCTGATTGGTTTTCTATGGGGTCTGATTGTTGCTAGGGCAACAAAGACAGTCTTAGGGCCCAGACAGATTTCATACATGTCCCCCTAATTTTTTTATAAAAGCATTTCTTTTGTGTAAAAGTAGTAAAACATAAAAAAATACATAAAATGGATACTGTTTTAATTGCACCGACCCAAATAGTAAAGTTATCATGTCAGTTATAAATCACGGGAATGAGGTAGAAATTAAAGCCAAAAAAAACAATGGCGGAACTGCTGTTTTTTTTTTCTTTTTTTTTTTCATGGCTCAATGTTAAAATAACTGTGGAGCACCTCTGGGCCTAAAATCCACAATATACCTCTAGATCAGTGTTTCTCAACTCCAGTCCTCAAGACCCACCAACAGGCCATGTTTTTTCAGGGTCCTCACAGAAGCACTGACAATAATTTTATCACCCGTGCAAATCATGACAATAATTATATCGCCTTGCAGAATGCACTGACAAAAATTTTAATCGCCTGTGCAAAGCACTGACAGAAATTTTATATCGCCTTGCAAATGCACTGACAAAAATTTAAAATCCCCTGTGCTGAATGCACTGACAAAAATTTAATTCACCTGTCAAAATGCACTGACAATCATTAAATCACCTGTGCAAATGCACTGACAATAATTATATCACCTTAGAAGCACTGACAATATTAAATCACCTGTGCAAAATGCACTGACAATAATTATATCACCTGTCAGAATCACTGACAATAATTATATCCCTTGAAAAAGCACTGACGTAGTTAATCGCCTGTGCAAAATCACTGAAAAATAATTATATCGCCGTGCAGAATGCACTGACAATAATTATATCCCTTGCGAATCACGACAAAATTAAATCACCTTGCAAATGCCTGACAAAAGGGCCTTTTCCCAAAACGGCTTTTTTCCCAAACGATTTGCACCCATATTACGGCCGAAAATCCGTTGCAAAATTAGTTAAAAACAAGTAACTGGCCTTTACATTGATTTTAAGGGGAAATACTGCCCGTCCAAAAACAATGTGCATGTGTTTTCTTTCCGGAAGGATTCAAAAACCCAATAAGGGGGATGGAAAATCCGTGGGGAATCAGTTTTCCCAAAACGTGCCACACTTAGTGGCACTTTTTTAAACTGATTTGCACCTGATTTCAGACTTTTACGATCGGCAATCCGCTAAAATACGTTCTGAAATAAGCCGGTTTAACATTGCCTAATTATATCACCTGTGCAAAGCCTGCAAAATTATATCACCTGTGCTCTGAAAATCCCAAAAATACCTGTTTGGGGTTTTTGAGGACGGGGTTGAGAAAAACGCTTTGATAGTATCCCTGAGGGGGGTTGATTCCAAAATAGGGTACTTCTGGGAAGGTTTTACCTGTTCTAGTACTTTGGGGCTTTGCAAAGTACATGGCACCCATCAAAATCTGCGTTCCAAAAGCCAAATAGCGCTCCCTCCCATGTATGCCCTGCCATGCGCCTACATAGCAGTTTACGCCCACAAATGCAATATTGCCATACTCAGAAGAAATTGCGTTTCAAATTTTAGGTGCTTTTTTTCCAGGATTTCCCAATGAAAATCAAAGATTTTTACTTAAAACTGCAGATTTTTTAACAAAATTTATTTTTCATTTTCACAGTCGGAAGCTGAAAAAATCTGTTAAACACTTGTGGGGTCAATATACTCACTACATTCCTGGGTATATTCCTTATAGGGGTGTTTATGAAGTTTTAGCCCCTTAGGGTCTCTGCACAGCTGAAAAGGTGCCTAAAAAATCTCATGAAAATAACTCTATAATCCAGTAGGTGCCCTCATATGCGAGGGTTTTGGGGCGAGTCAAATAGTGCAATAAGCCACAAATGGGATTCTTTAAAAATTAAGAATTATGAAAGGAATATTGAGTTCGTTTTTTTTGGAACATCTATTGTGTTCCAAAAATAATGGGTTTAAAAAAGAAAGTCTCAAAAAAGTAAACTTTGAATGTCACCTACACTTTTCTTTGATTTTCCGCAAAACACCTAGAGGATTGCCAACTTTCCCTTCTGTTTTGAATACTTTAAGGGTGCATTTTTTTGACGGAGTTTGTTTTATGGGTGTCTAAAACGCAGGACTCTTAAACCCATGTGTGAACTCGACTGTTCTCTAAAAAAATCTGTGTTGCACATTTTCATAAAAATTAGAAAAATTGCTACTTTTAAGCCCCCTAATACATTAATAAAATAAAAAGACACTTTAAAAAAATGATGCCAACATAAAAAGACAAGGTAATTTAGTTTATAAAAACCTTTTTATGGATAACTGATAGTCTTACACACATTAATTTTAAAACTTTGAAAATAGCTATTTTTTTCAAAAATTTCAAGCAAATTTTTACATTTTTTTACAAACCAAGAAAGATTGCATGAACCAAAATTTCTTTGGACTCTTGTCTTTCAGTCTTGGGTCCACTGTACGAGCCACAGTACATTGTGTCTTTCGGGAGCTCGCACTAATATGCACGTACTCCCGCAGCGCGAGGGGGAGGGGGGGCAGCCCGCCGGCCCCATTGACATTCATTAGTTGCAGTGCATATTCGCCGCAAGTAATTGACATGTCACTTATCTCCCCGCGCGTACAATACGACAGTATTGTACGAGCGGGGAGAGGAAGTCTAATCCATAGTTTTCTGTGAAAACTATGGATTACCGTAATTTCTGCGTGCTTCTCATCCATATTAGAATGCAAATACGCAGTAAAATGCGTGCCGAAATTACCCTCTGTGATGCTTTCACACAGTGCATTTTTGATGCGTTTTTAGATGTGTTTTTTTGTGCAGAAATGTACAGCATTAACCCTAAGGCTGCTTTCAGACAGTGCAGTTTTGGAGCAGTTTTAACTGCGCTTCAATTAAACTGCATCATTACCAGCAAGCTTCTTTCACTTCTCTAAACTGTTTGGAATGTGAGTAATCAATTAGTGTGTTTGTAATCCACAAGACTTCAAACACAGTAATTGATTACTTACTTGAAACATCTTTCTGAACATTTTAGACAACTGAATGAAGCTTGCTGGTAATAAAGGCAGTTTAATAGGAGCGCAGATAAAACTGCACCAAAACTTTGCTGTGTGAAAGCACCCTAAGGCACCTGGCACCAGAGATTTTCAATTAGTTTAACGAGTGGCTGCACAGATTTGCAGGTGAGCACCCACAAAACTGTGTGGTCATTGAAATACTGTGCGGTATTTGTAGATGTTCACCTGAAAATCCATGCATCTGCCTATGAAGAAAGTTGAATATCCCTGCTGCAGGGCACCACAGTGGTTCTTGGTCACATCGCAGCCGCACCGTGACTATGCCGAGACCACTCCGTGTTTGCCTACCCTTTGTCCCCATGTTAACATTCCATATGTACATTTTCGGCAATCATTAAAACATGTGAATAGAAAAAGATTGATGCAAATGTAACTAAGTTATGATTGTGAACTAATGGGTCTAAAAAATGGAAACTATAGAATATGTAAAGAATATAGACACATCTTTGTACAGATACAGATTGTTCAGACTGAATGGAATGTTCCATGTAAAAAACACATGAGACTTTCTGTATTGTATGTGGTAGAACCGTTATCAGATAGTCACCAGAGACTCTAGACAATTTACTCCTCCATTTACTTATTTCTGACTTGTTTTTCTGCCTTCGCCAGCTTATCACAATTCAGTTCTGGAAACGCCATTGTTTTCTGAATATGATTACTTGTTATACGTCTGCTTACAGGGGATAATATATATCACACCCACATCTAATGCCACTAGGGTCCAGACATACCCATTGTCCTCTCTGTCCTTGTCATGTGGGCATTAAACCAGTTCCTGTGGTCTAAAGATATTATCACAGGTAGGAATTGTCTTGGCTGAACAAAGTCACTCTTCGAATGAATCATACAGAAAATCCACAATTATCTTGCAGATTGCATTGTCCCCTCCTGATTGTGAATAAAGCCTGACTGGTAGATGACAGTAAAGCACTTACGATTTAAATGGACAAAATAAAATTAATGTCTGACTTTCCTGCAGTAAAACTGTCCCCCTCCACCCACTTAGAGATAATCACTTGCGTCACTGTCTGTTGTTCAAGTACTTTTTGTGACATCCTATATTGTTTTACAACTAGTTCTTTGAAAAAGCAACAATAATTTGCCCGGAGAGGCAATCTGTGACAAAAAGGAATATACCCATCACATTGATTAGCTTTAAACATGTATACAAAGGTAAATAAAGACTATTATCAAATACATTGCTGTTCTAATTTTGCTTTATTTCAGAGCTAGAGCAGTTTTTATCTTCTGCTTGTTAACAGAAGTGTTCCTAGGTTACCGATGACCTCTCCCCTCTAGAAACCCTGGTCCGGAAGCTGACATAACTCCCAATGGTGTGTTTTATCATCAGCACAGAAGCTTGTTGATGTTTCTTATTGACAAACGTTAACCATTCAGAGCTCTGTAGTCTTGTGCCCTGCAGTAAAAAACCCTCCATCTCCAATGTCTCTCTAACAGGCTCTGTTAAGAATAGCAAAGCTGAAATGCCAGTCACTGCTGTAGAACCATCCACAGCCTAACCAGGAAGTATGAGCCTAAAGCTGGCTATGAAGAGCAGGCTCTGTGAAACAGCATGGTGAGAACACCCCTTTCAGGCTAATCAACATCTCAGTTGCCTGCTATTAAATCCGAGCAGACTCAGAGACAAAGAAGTAAGGGCTTCTCCCCATGGCAGGGTCTTCAGTTGGATTTACAGATGGTTTTTGGATTTGAAAACCATCTGTAAACCGACTGTCAACCTTTTACATAGACTTAAAACTCGAAATCTGATGGAAATACAGTACAAAAAAGCGACCAAAAACTATAACCGAGTTAAAAATCTTTGGGTTCCGATGAGTGGTTTGTCATAAGAACGTACCCTAACATTTAAAGGGGTGTTATCGTTTGAACTGTTCGTGCCTTTGAGCTAATTCTATGAGATAGAATTCAAAATCCAGGGGCGTGTCTCTCCTCTCAGCAGGCGTGTCTCTCCTGCCAGGCAGCGTGTTTCTCCTCTCAGCAGGCGGGTCTGTCTTACCAGGAGGTGTGTCTCTCCTCACTGAAGAACTGTGACATCATCATTCTGTGCGATGCAGGGAAGCAGAAGGTTGTCTGAACAGGATAGCTCTACAGCCTCCTGCAGTGTTCTCTTGTGTCTGCAGAGCCTTCAGCTCCAGGCTCCACAAGCTCCTTGCTGTGCTATAACCAGTTATACCCACAGCCTAAACCGATAAACCAAGTGTGAGGAATGCCCACTGCCCCCTCTCCTTCCCCTCTGTTATCAGGCAGGAGACTGTGTGACTGTGTTATATGGAGGGAACACAGAACATAAGACTGTGTTATATGAGAGGATCTATGAGTTAAACAGTCAGTAATTACCCAGATTGTTCACCATAGAGCTGGGAGATGACTATAGAGCCAGCAGCCCTCTCACATAGATGGCTTTACTTTTGGTTTTAACAGGCCAGAGGGGAGTAAACAGAGAGTGTCAGGCAGCCAATCATAGTGCAGGGGGCTTATCTGGAGCATTTCCGGTCTGGGGGCATGTCCTAACAGGCTGAATGAAATGTCAATCATCCAATCACAGTGCAGAGGGCGTGTCCAGGGACGGGATCCAACCGGGGTGTGTCCCAACTATCTAATCACAGAAAAGGGGGCGTGTCCCGACTAGCAGCAGCAGAAATAGAAAACAGATTCACAGAAAAGCTCATATCTGGTATATTAAGTGACTTAGATAATGCAACCCAATTACAAAAGTGCTTATTTTTACTGTCCCCATAATCTGAGACATGATCTTTGTAACGATACAAGCCCTTTAAGAAATCACTGACCAAAAATACAAAATATCAGGGTACCAACAAAATCACAGAAAAAATATCCCCAATAAAACTTATTCTTTATTTCAAACATTAAAAATAACCCCTTTATGATAACCACAAACTTATACACCCGAAATACACCAAAAAGATAAATATCTGTCTTAGGATAAAATACACAAGAGGGAACAATGGCCTGGGCATCATGGGTGCCCTTTATCGTGGGGCATCTCGTTATTAGTGTGTTTTTGAGCCATTAGGAGCCATTGTTCTCTTATGAACCCAACTAAAATGTGGGGAAAACACATAGGGAAGTGCTGCCTTTAGGCCTTTCTTCTTTTTTTGTTTTTGGGGGATAACTATCCTTTTTCTTCCTGTCTGGTTATTTGCTTGGTGACATATAGACTTTATTCAGTAATGGTGATATCAGGGGCCTTACGAGACAGTCATCTTGAGTGGGGCCATCCTTGTCAGGGCGATGACCACACAATTTGATAGGGAACAGGTATAGGGATTTTATAGGGTGAGGATTACAGGCTTCATTAGGATTACTGTTCATCTTCTGATTGTTCTATGCGTGATGACAACAGAACCGTGAGTAAAAATTTATTTTTCCTTTTTTTTGTATTTTGCCCCAAGACAGGTATTTATCTTTTTGGGTGTATAAGTTTGTGGTTATCATAAAGGGGTTATTTTTAATGTGTGAAATAAAGTATAAGTTTTATTGGGGATACCATAACATTTCCACAAGATATTAAATTCATGTATGGAAATTCCAAATCTTCGCACTGACATGAATTTCCCTTTTTAAATGATGTGTCTAGATGTGAATGAAAAATGCAATCCAATGCTTATTTCTTGTAGACTCTGTGTAAATTCAGTGTCAAAATGCATCATGTTAACCTACCCTATTTCATATTAATAACAGCACCCCTTACTATAGCCTGTTTAATGCTTATACTGAGCCACCACTTGGTTGTGAAGTCATGAAAAAGTCTATAAACTATATTTGAGAAGATACAGTTCTGAATATTAGAAATGATGTGATAAAATGTGTTGTACTCTCTAATATACTTTGTGCAGACATCTACCTACCTTAACCTTATATTTCCGTTTTGGTGTATGATACTACCATAACACTTAGGCAGTAGGCCCACTGTCTTAGGGGCCGTTCACAGCACAAAACAAACTCCAGTCGGTTTTGCACTGTTTTCGTGCCGTGCACACAGCCGCAGGGGGACAGCTTTTCTCCACGATTAGAAGAGAAAAGCCCTCCCCCTTCACATAGACATGTTCTTCTGCCACTCGAAAACCGGATGGACCCAGACACGCATCTAACAATTAACAGTGAGTTTATCACTGCCAGCAATGAGAGACACGCAGCGGCGTCCACATGAGTGATCGCTGCTGCGTGTCTGTCAGGTCCATCTTTCGGATGCGATCCAAGAATTGCATGTCATTTCTTGGATCGCATCTGAGAGAATGACCCGACAGACACGCAGCAGCGATCTCTCATATGGACGCTGCTACGTGTCTCTCATTGTCGGTAGTGATAAAGTCACTGCTAATTGTTAGATGTGTGTCTGGGTTCGTTCAGACAGACCCAGACACGCATCAGAAAAGCAGATGTTCACGCGGACACAAGATGCCATGTGAACATACCCTATATGTTACCTCTCTTGGAGCTTGTTCAGACCTCTACATCTCAGGGAGAGGAGATCCCAGCTATACAGCCACTCTGCTATGTGGAGAAGCTGCAGTTCATCTAGTGATTAGGTAGTTACTTTGTTTTTTTTGTTTTTATTAAAAGTGAGCCCCTTTAAGATGAACATTACAACAATAAAGCTGTGATCAATTAACCAATTTTTACAGACAGCACATTCCCACATTTTTTTTTTTTACAATCAGTGGTAATATTTCATTTAAACACTAGAGGTCAGTAATGAGCCTTAAATTTAATCTAAGGATCAGATAATACGGCCAAACAGAATTGACACTTAGCTGGACTGAGGTTGAGGCTTTAATTATGACATGTCAATTCTTGTAGCGGTTCCGAAAGACGGATCGGACAGACGCGATGCAAACACGCATCGGTGATCACTCGTGTCAACGCCGATACGTATTTCCCATTGCCGGCAGTGTTAAACACACTGCTGATTGCTAGATGCATGTCTGGGTCCGTTCAGATGGACCCAGACATGCATCACAAAAGCAGATGTTCACACGGACACAAGACGCAGTGTGAACATACAAAAAACGCTCGCGTCTCTGGGCAAGCCTTTCGTATATAATTGCAGTGCACACTGAATACATCTTTTTTAGAACTCTTTGTTGTGCTGTTCCTCTGCTTCTACTTCTGGAAATGTATAAATAAATCGACTGCAGGAAGTTGCAATTTGGGGTTGTATCCCTGCAGCCTGACATTGTCCAATCTCAGTATGACTCCTTAGACTAGGGGAATTGTAGTGGCCAGTCATTAATTTATTCAGAAATATCTGTGAGGAACAACAGAGGATCTACAGAACAAATTTCTACAAGACACTTTTGATTTTTTTATTTTATGTGAAATATAAGTATTTACTAAAACAGACGTCAGGAAAGCAGAATCTCCTCTTTAACACAATGAATCTTTTAATGGACAGTTGGACAGATAGGGCAACATGGTGCTTCAGTGGTTAGGGCTGTTGTCTTGTTGCACTGGGGTCTTGAGTTTAAATCCCACCAAGGACATCTGCAAGGAGTTGATGTGTTCTCCCTGTGTTTGCATGGGGTTTCCTCCACACTCCGAAAACATAATGATAAGTTCTTCTGAAATTTAGATCATGAGCCCCTCAAGGGGGAAGCGTTAAGCGAAACGTGCATTGGGGTATTGCAGACACGGGATGGCTCTCTGGCTAAGTATGCAATATGGGTTTCAATTTGTATTTATACTTTATTTCTTAGCCTATTAATTTGATTGTTGGGCTTATTAATCTTGTGGTCCTTTAGAGGTGGGTAGTTTTTGTTGGGTGGTTTTGTTGTATTTTTTGTTATTTTATTAAATGTTTTACATATTTTGTATTTGACATTATAATAAAGGTTTACTTTTATCCCGAGGTGGTTTTGGTTGGTTTGTTGCACACTTATTATTTGTTTTAGACAGTTTCTACACCCATCTGCGCCTCGTCAGATGAAAAGGGGTGTGGTATTGCTAAAAGTGGTGTGTTTTTAGGGAAAGGGCGTGGCTTAGTGTGTGATGTCATGATCCCCCAAAAAAATTTTGCCACGGTTATCATGTATGAAAACTGTCTAGGTGTAAGACTTTCTTTGTTGCCCACAGCAACCAAACAGAGCTCATAGCAACCAAACAGAGCCCACAACAAACAATCAGAGCTCATAGCATCCAATCAGAGCCCTTAGCAACCAATCAGAGCTCATAGCAACCAATCAGAGCTCATAGCAACCAGTCAGAGCCCATAGCAACCAACCAGAGCTGAACTTTCATTCCATGTAGTGCTCTGAAAAAATGAAAACGGAGCTGTGATTGGTTACTATGGGCAAAATGGTGTAAAGTTAAACTAGACTGTTCTAACATGAGCCAGATTCATCAAAAATTTGATAAATGTGGCGCATTGTAAGACTGTCTCATCTAAGTTTACACTATCTAAGAGTAAGACACTATTGATAAATCTGCCCCAAAATGTATTGACTGAATGTTATTCTATTATAGAAAGTGAAGAGGAGGAGGGGACATTCATCCGCTGGACATTCATTGGAATAAAGTAATATTCTCTTACCATGTTAGGCTATGTTTCCTACACAAGAATAGGGTGTGAAAAACAAGGCAGAAATCTGAAGGACATCACTGATGTTCTGCCGCGTATTAGACCTGTTTCAAAGCTTGGATCTCATGGCATTTTAAAGACATGGATAAGCTCCATCAAATAGGGCTAATTGTAATTTGCTTCCTATCTCCCTACACATTTGTGTGTATAACGCACAGGGAATGGGGTGGCTCTCTTATTTATCTCCGGCACATGACATATGATGTGTAAAAAAAAAACGTTATGGGTCTCATGTATGAAAACTGTCTAGCAGTAAGACTGTCTTTGTTGCCTATAGCAACCAATCAGAGCTCATAGCAACCAATCAGAGCTCATAGCAACCAATCAGAGCCCATAGCAGCCAATCAGAGCCAATAGCAACCAATCAGAACCCATAGCAAGCAATCAGAGCTCATAGCTACCAATCTGAACCCATAGTAACCAATCAGAGCCCATATCAACCAATCAGAGCTCATACAACCAATCAGAGCTCATAGCAACCAATCGGGGCTCATATCAACCAATCAGAGCTCATAGCAACCAATCAGAGCTCATAGCAACCGATCTGAACCCATCCTTTTTTCAGAGCACTATATGACATTTAAGAGGAGCTCTGACTGGTCGCTATGGGCTCTGATTGGTTGCTATGAGCTCTGATTGGTTGCTATGGGCAACAAAGAAAGCCTTAGTCCTAGACAGTTTTCATACATGTGGCTCATATATGTGTATCACCCTTCAAACCCTCTAAAGACTTTATATATTTTTATGCACATTTTAATGCATAAAATGCTGCATAAGATACCCATTTTGTGCATCAAAATCTGTATAACAATATGTGATGTGAACCTGACCTTAGACCCAATCTTCAAGAAACCACTTAGGAAATCAGAACGTCCCATTGGGCTTGATGCTGACTACTATGAGATCCTAGTGCTTAACCCCTTCCTAGCTGGAGCATCGTGGCCGCCATAACCAGACACAGTAGGGCACATTTATCATTGCAGCTGAGCACAATTCTGGCACAATTTGCACCAAAAGTAATATAGTAGAAGCTTTACACCACATTTACTATGCGTTTTAGACCATTTCCAGACAAATCTGTGCCTCGTCCGATGTCCAATGTAAATCACACTGCACATTGTTAGATGCGTGTTTGGGTCTTTGTAGGGTTCAAAACACAGATCCAAACATGCATCTATAAACGGATCCAAAACGGATCCGTGTGAACATACCCTAAGGACATGTCCCCACGGCACGGGTTTGCGGACGGTTTTTTTCAGACGGTTTGTAGTTTTGCAGACCGTCTGAAAAACCGTCCGCAAAGGAGCACAACAGGGCTCTATGGAAAACCCATGCAGCAGTCCCCATTACACGGGTTTTCTGCCCGGCGGTTTTTCAAATCGCCGGCCGCCCGAAAAACATTAAACATGCACATTCTTCCGTCCGGTTTTCAGACAGAATATGAACATATCAATGGGAAGGGGGAGGGCTTTTTCCCACTCATCACGAAGCCGTGGGGACGGCCGCAAAACAGGACAAATACCAGTCAGATAAACCGACCGGTGTTTGTCCTCTGCCGTGGGGCCATGCTCTAAGACTGTCCTAAGTTTATTTCGACGAATAGTTAGACACTATTGATAAATCTCCCCCAGTGTAGCCATTTCAGCACTTACTTGTTTAATAGCTGGATCTCTTTATTTTGCTCTTTAATCTGTGCCTTATACTCTTTATAGAAATATTGTTAATATCTTTATATGTTTACATTTTTAGTCTAGTACTGAAACAAAAGAGTTTCTATCGTAATTTCTGAGATATCTGTTTTAAATACAGTATTGGTTTTCCTCTGCAGAATTCCCAAGCATGTTTGCATTGTCCTGTACCTCTGTTCTTCCTAATGACTAAATAATAATCTTAGCATTAAAGGGGTTGACTCAACTCAAAGTTTCATAGGAAGCATGAATGAAAAAATGCTGCTTTGCTCTGTCACTTCCTGGACAAGCTGTATTTAATTATCATATGAACTCCATGTATTCAGACTTCTCTGTTTATCAGTCTAGATTAGCTAAATTACCTTCTCTGAGGTCCAGAGAAGCTTCTGAGCTAATGTATGCAGTACAGTAATTAGTCTTTTGTCTGAAATATCAGATAACACACAAGCTTTCACACTGCTGGCCCCAACCTGTGTGATAGCACTCCCTGCTATCAGATAGAACAAATAGCAGGGGATAAGGAGCACACAGGTCGGTCACTTGGGAAACCAGAGAGAGCACAGAAGGTGATTAAATCATTAATGCTCCTTAAAAAAAGATGAACAATGCAATATTTTTGGAAAACGTCTTCATTTAGTTTTTCCTACATTTTGAAAGCTATTCTTTTTAGTGAGACAACCCCTTTAACCCTTTACTGCCATTTTTTTTATTACTGTTTGGATGTGCTGACTAACTTTTTGTCTAGTGTAAAGTACAGCAGAGATTTTTTTTTTTTTTTTTTAGGAAATTACTGCTTGTTAGCTGCAAAGAAAGCTGAGGGCTCCAGACCTCCCAAAAACGTGCATGTAGCTTGTAGTCCTTGATATTCATGTATAGTGGGCTCCCCCAGCCTCCTCCACTAAGCTACACAGCACAAAGGAGTGAATAGGCAGTAAGCTGTCAGTCAGCAGAGACAGCTTATGGGGGCAGCAACAGCTTATGGATGTCAAGGACCAGCTAGCATGTGCAAATCATTGCGGAGAATAACGTTCTTGGACTGATTTGTAGCTGATAAATAAGGTTTTTTTATAAAAACTACTGCAAAAGACAAGGACACTACTTTATGCTGCCTAAATCTGGCAACATATTCTCTTTAGATAACCCTCTGTTCATACACCCCATTAGGGATAGGGATGGTACAGAGTGGAGCATGCGGTGACTTCCATTATGATTTTAAGTTTTAACCACATTCACATGTATTGTACTGCAAAATTCTGCACCGCAAATCTACATCAGTTGTCCCAGATCTGAGCATGGCAACCGCTTATGTGAATAGAAGATGCACAAATCAGACAACTTAAATAAAATAATAGTGATGAATCACTGGGAATATTTTACAAGTTTTATAGCCCTTTTAACCGCTCAAGTACCAGGCCTGAAAAGCCCTTAATGACTAGCTAATTTTTTTTTTTTTTTTCCTCCCTGCATTTCAACAGTTGCAACTATTTTTTTCAGTGACGTAGTTGTGTGATGGCTTGTTATATGCAGGAGAAGTTGTATTGTTGGTGGCCATAGTGAAAGTTTACATATAAATCACTGCAGAATTTTTGCAGTGTCAGCATAAAATTCTGCATTTGTTTGTTTTTCTTATTACTTTTAACACCATTTACATGTCTCCTAAATAACCTGTAAATAAATTCTACAGGTTATTGCAGTCATGTGGGTACCTTATATGTGCAGGGGTTTTTCCTGTGTTTAATGCATGCAAACTCCTTTTTTTATATTAAATATTTATTTTTATTTTATTTTTTTCTACTTTTTTATGTTTTTTTATTTTATTTTTAAACCATTAAAGGGGTCCTTTTTTTACACTTGGTAATGTATTAGTATACTCCTATATGCTATTATATTACACTATGTGTCAGTATGACACAGGTTACAGTCAGGGCAACACACAGTGTGCCCTGATAGAGGGCTTGCTACACAGACTTCCCTCGGGCTACTCTAGGGTTGACATGTATGATTTTTGGCGCTTAGACGACAATTTTTATGCACATAATAATAGTGTAGAATGCACCTGAATGTATGAGCCCACTCTACTGCAGGTCATAAATCAGGCGCATTCTAGTGCAGAAACAATTCTAGCTTTTAAAGTGCTCTACCTGTTCCAGCAATAATGCACTGTACTGAAGCTATAAATATGTAGCTTTGTACAGTTGTAGTGCGCCCCACCTCCCGCACGCCCCCTTCCCCCCATTTCAGGCACATAACAAAGTGCTGCGGGTGCTCTGTAATGCGCCTGATATTGGTGTGCGGGTGTTTTAAAAAGCGAACGGGGCTGCAGTAGATGTCGGGCTGAAAAGACGCCAGACTTCTGGCACAGCCTCATTCATAAATGTCCACCTAGGTCCCCAAGGCTGACTGTATAGATATTTTCCAGACTCCACTGGGTCACCAGAATTTCTGGTGCTCGATGGAGGAGGAAAATCCTTTTTGATTATGCCGTGGTCACAGTCTCTAGAAACTCTGTTGTGTTTCTGGGTAAAACACATAATAGACCTAATTTTTTTAAACTGTCTTTGTTTCCCTTAACAACTAATCAGAACTCAGCTTTATTTTTGCCAGAGCAGTACGTGTAACTAACGTGGGCGTTGATTGGTTGCTGTGGGCAACAAGGACAGTTTTAAAATTAGACAATATTGATAAATGAGGCCCATTTTGTCGAGAAAGCCTGTGGTTATTTTATCCAATTAATGGCGGATGACGTACAGCTATGTCATGCTGTCGTAGCATGGAGTGGGCTCACTATGATCTTAGCTTTTTAACCCTTCAGATGTCACAGCATATGTAGCCACAACATCTAAAGGATTAAGAAACGGTCCTGCACACTGTTCTAGTCTCTGATCGGGCAACACCACCATGACAAGATTGAGGGTTGCTGATTGGTTGTCATGACAGCTGGGAGCTTAATGAAGGCCTCCATGACTGTCAACTTACTACTCGTATTACATCCCAGTGGAGTCATATTAGTACATTGTCCTGCAACATATCAACATTGCAGAACAGTATTCAAGTGATCACGCCACCTAGTTGTCAAGTATTCTAGGGGGATGACAAGTACAATTAAAAAAAAATAAAAGAATAATAATAAATTAATATCATAAGTTAAAAACACTGCCTTTCGCTAGTGTAAAAGTAAAATAATAAAATAACTAGAAAAGTTACACATGATTGGTATTGCCTCATCCATAAAAACCTGATCTATGCCAAAGCTCATGCCTGGCCCAGAGGATCCACCACATGTCTCCGGTGAGTGGGACAATAGACATATGTTAAAACAATGAAAATTATTAGATACGGTTAAAAGACACAGGTCCATTGAGTCCAACCTATAACCCTTAGTGTTGATTCAGAGGAAGGAAAAAACCCTATGAGCTGTATGACAGTTGTTCGATATGCGTATGTTTACACGGCGTATGGTGCCGCATGCCTGTGCACACCCCTATACGCCGTCTGTTAGAAAGTACATGCTGGCCAGCTTGTACTTTCAACAGCACTCCCACTGTCCCTTAGAAGTGACATGGAGAGAAGTGACATGTCACACTCAGTATGTGCCAGGTAATACATGAGTGCTGTGATTTTACCGTATTTGTGGGGCATATTGCAGCGCAACTGTCTCAAAGTTCGACCCGCAAATACACAGTGTGAACATATTCTTAAAGAGTAAACATTACTTCTTGACTCCAAATATGGCAATCAAAATTAATCCCTGGATCAACTACCTATCTCCAGAACCTAGTCGCCAGCCCCACCCAGTAATCTGTCAACCCGATCTGCGATATGCCAGACTTGTAACAAGGGGCTGCTGTGTATCCTCTTACACAGTAGATGGTGCCAGAACACAGAAAGTGAAAAGCTGTGGCTGGCAAAGGAACCTACCAGAGAGAAGGCAGTTGGGGAGACAATTGGAGAGACAGTTGGTGAGCCAGAGTGACAGGAAGAGGAAAAGAAGGTGCTTGAGATCAGACAGAGGAGAGAGAGGAAGCAGAAGAGAGGTTGATGCTGGGTGTCCCCATTTTAAAGAGGGCAACTTGTGTGTCCTATATTGTTAAGCAAGAGAAGGGGTTGTTTAGTGCCCCTGCACAGAGAGCAAGAAGGAGAGTTACCTGTGAGGTCTTTGGACAGACGTGGATGGAGAGGGAGTTTCCCATCCCGTAGGGGTGCCACTAAAGAGAGACCATTACACCATATAAGGACAGAAATGTTGTACTGTCATAGATAATTTAATGGCACACCAGAAGATGCAATGATAATTAGGTTTATTGAGGGTATTTATAGTGAAAAGGGTCAAGCAAATCAAAGGACCAGGGTAAAAGATTAATGGATTGCTGCACAAGTACAAAACTTTCCAACATAATGTCATAGACAATGATACTTAGGATGTCAGGTGATTGATGACAAAAAGGTGTCAACATTTCGGCAATTATGCCTTTATCAAGTGACATCTAAATAAATGGGGATATTGAGTTGGATATAATGTATCAAAACAATAAGCTGGCTAAAAAGAAGTAATGGCTAGTGGACAAATAGTCTCCAGTAGTACTGTAGAAGGCCAGAAAGTATGCTATATGTAGCTAGAGCACAAGACATCCGGACATCCTAAGTATCATTGTCTATGACATTATGGGCCACATGAATGAACCTGTTTAGGTCTAAAATTCACTTTGTTGCCCATAGGTTACCAATCAGAGCGCCCCTCTCATTTTTCCAGAGCACTATATGAAATGAAAGGGGCGCTCTGATTGGTTGCTATGGGCAACAAAGTGAATTTTAGACCTAAACTGCAAGTGCTTGCTCATTGAGGGGCAGTCTCCTTTTCAAGGATCTCAGTGTTGCAACCTGCTCACTTACATCCAGATTCTGGGCTTCCAAATGTGCAATATGCATACATCTCGCACAGCAGTATGCACCCTCGAATGGCTGTTCAAGGACTGCATACATAGAACAGGATGTGCCCTGGACAATATTGGCAATCATGAAGCACATTTTTTTTTTTTACTAATGGGGATATTTAACACTGATGGCTTACAAAACAGTAAACTGAATGATACAAGTAAATAAATGAAGTCAACAAACAGTTAATAGGTGCAGGTGACTTCCCTCTAAACTCCCACACTTAAAGGGGTTTTGCTATGATCCCATTTCATTCCTCCTGTATCCAGCTCTTCAGCTCTGTGTGCTCAGAAGGGGGCGTGTGTGATTTTTTTGAATTGCATAGTTGACCCATTGACCCAGCAAGATGACAGCACCATGCCTTTCCTCTCTCTATTCAAAGAAGGTCTGTTTATGTATAGAGCTTGTATAACTACATTGTAGCTCAGAGGTAAAGTGTTTACCTCCAGACACAAGGGTCCTAGGTTCAAATCCCTGCAGGAACCAAATATGTGGATTTCTTTTTTTCTTTGTCAGTGCACGTACCTCACTGAGGTTTCTTTTTCAATTTGTTTGCACTGTTTGACTAATTACTAAGGAGTACAGAGGACAGAAGCAGAATAACAGAACCTGGGATTGACCACTCATTTCTCCTGAAGGAGAGTGAGTCTGAGCATGTCAGAGCAGGCAGGACTCTCAGCCCTGGTCGTTCCCCGGGAACGGCTGTAAAAATTGTACAAAAGGGAGCACTAAAAGAAAAAGGTTTAGAATTTGTAATAACAAAAAAGGGAAAAATTTTTACTATTTAATTTTAAGTTCCCCGTAAATTTTTTATTTCATGGAAAACCCCTTTGGGGAATAAAACTATTTAAAAAATTATTTTCACATATGTGCAATTTGTGGGCATCCTGTGAAGGTTTGAAAAAATTTTTTTTAGTTTAAATTAAATCACGATGGTGGAGCCCCCGGGGGGGCTGCGGGGAAAACCGCGGGCCCAACGGGGAGGGGGGAGGGGGTTTGGACCCCCCCCCGGAATTCCATAAGAGTGGGCGTGTGGGGGTGAGGGGAGGTGGGACCCCCCCTTTTGGTAAAAAAGGGGGTTTAAAATTTGAAAAAGGTCCCCTAAAATAAAAGGTTTTTGGGTGGATTTATGAGTAATAGGAAGTTTTTAAGGTTGAGGGGTAATTCCCCTGTTAGAAAGGAAAAACCCCGTGGGGCCCCCGATTTAGTTGTTTGAAGAGAGTTTTTTGAAGGAAAAGGGAAAAAAATAATAGGGTAGGCCCGGGGGTGGAATTGGAAAAATATTGTTTGCGGGGGGGGGAAAGGGTTCCCAAGATTGTCCCTGGGGGTTGAATGTGGGGGGCCATTGGATAAAGGGGGAAGTTTGGAATGGGGGAGGTTTGGGGAAGGGGGTCCTTCCACGGGGGAAATTGAGTTGTTAATAGGGGAAGGGGGGGTTTGATAGTGATTTATGATGAGAAGGTTAAGGGAGTTTAAGGGTTGGATTGGGGGTTGGGGGTAAGGGGTTTTTTTTAAAGGGGGGAGAAAAATTGAGGGGTTTATTGGGGGAAGGGATGAGTTAATGGGGTTGGGTGAAGGTAAAGGGGGGGTTTTTTAGGTTGGGAAAGGTTTGGATGGGTCGGGACAGGGGGGATCCTCGGGTGGGCGACCTGCGGGCCTTCTAAAGGGATTCCGCTGCTTTTTGAGGAACCACCCCCTCCACGGGACCGCACCCCCTGAATTTCTCAAGAAATCCCGGGGGTGACTACGCCATCCATTCCCTTTGGCCTCGACGACCGGGAATGACCGCCCTCTGGGCCCATTTTTCAAAAAGGGCCCTCAGCCGGGTTTAAAGGATGCCCGGGCTGAAAGGGATCTTCCGGCCCCTTGTCTTGATCCACCTGGCCACGCGATTATGTCTTTTTCCCTGAGAAGAAAAAACTCCCCCGGGGAACCGACCTCTCGACCTCGTCTTTTTCCCCCGTTTGGCCCCGGCATTCCAAAACCCCCCCGAAACCCGGCCACCTCACATTCCCGAGGACCCTTTCCCGCGACCGCGCGTCACCTCAGTACAAGACGGCCCAAACGTCGCACCAAAAACCTATCCCTGTACTGTGCAGCCAGAGCACCAAATTTTTGCTTCGTCCCCGCCGGGGAAACGCCGCACCTAGGGCACGTGGGAGGGGCGTCCCTGGGTTTTGCACAGTTCCTCCCACGCTGACCATGCCGGGGGCAGATCACTTCACTTCGGGAGGAGAATTCCCTTGGGACCCCGGCCCCCTCGGGGGGAAATTTTAGGGATGTCGCCCTGGTGTCGAAGTTTCCCTTTCCCACCTTTCGCCTCGATAACCTCTGGCGATCTCTTCGTAAGGGGGGAATCCTGCGCGATACCACCATCCCTACGGACCCCCGTTACATGCTTTTTAGGGGACTCCAGGGCGAAGAAACGGTTTCTACATATTACCCCCCCCGTTCTTCTCGCTATCCGTTGGGGTTACCCTGGCTGCAATGCCCGCCCCATCTTGGACTGGAAGACGGGCAAAAGTTACACGGGGGGACGGGACTGCCAGCATCGTTGCCCTGTCCGCACCGCCCCGGTCGTCCCACTTCCCGCCTGCCCCAAAAACCGTTGCCTGGGTTACCGCAAGCCCAAGACCTCTCCAAACGGTTCTCCAAAAAACGGCTGACCCTTGCCACCTCACCGGTCCAACGATTGCCCTATAGCCCGTTCCCGGGCACCCCCCCTCCTCGGGGCAGATAAACCCACTGTCTCCCCAACCAACCCATGCGACTACTTTCAGAAAACCCCAAAAAGGCTTTATCCCAAGTCCCTTCACCAGCGGGAGCAGGCTTTTTCTTTGGGGAAAAAAAGGGGAGGGCCCCACTTCGACCCTGCACGACTCCCGGGGTCTAAAAGATCACGGTGAAAAACCGCTATCCACGGCCCTTATCCGGAGCTTTTCGACCGACTTCGGGGGCTAGGATCTTCACCAAAGGGGACTTCGGGGCCCCTAAAACCATCCGATCCGAGAAGGCACGAAGGGAAACGAAATTCAACACCGGGACGGGCATTCAATACCTAGTTAGCCCTTGGGGTCTTGAACGCCCCGGGGTTTTTCGGGTTCTTTTAACGACATCTTCAGGGGATCTCTTATAGAATGCGGGGTCTTAAAATCTGGACGAAAAATTTTAATTTTTTCGCCTGATCTCAATCCCACCGTCTCCATGTGCGCCAGGTCCTTAGTCCCCTTTCGGGAATCGCCCTTCGCCAACGGGAAAAATTTCCCAAATTTTTCCCCAATCCAGCCTGCCCTTCCTCGGGTAATTTTTTCCGCCATGGGTTTTGCAAATGGATCCCCAAGCAGTAGCCTTTTTCGCAGGGGCCTCGCCAAGGGGCCTTGGGGCGATTCAAGGGTTCCTCGGCTTTTGCAAATTATTACCGTCATTTTTACCCCCACAATTTTCGAGCTAGGGGGCTCCCTTGGGCCCTTACTAAGAATCTGGCAACCCGGGGTTGTGGCCAAAAAGGCCGAAGATGCCTTCGCCCGGCCTCAAGGCGGCCTTTGCATGGGTTCCCTTTTGTCTCGCCGGATGTTTGAACCCGTTTTTTCTAGGGGATGCATCATCCTTGGAGCAGGGGCGGTGCTCTCTCAGAGGTTTCCCAAAGGGGCAATTTGGGCCCACTCGGTTTTCCCCTCAAAACGTTCTCTCCTGCGGAAAGAACTACACCATAGGTACCGTGAGCTTTGCCTTAAAATTGGGTCTTGAGGGGTGGGGGCCTCTGCTTGAAGGGGCCCGCACCATTACACACTCGGACCATAAAAATCTTGTGTACTCCAGACGCTCAGCCCTTAATCCCCCCAGGGCCCTTGGGGCCCCCTTCTTCCCGCGCTTCAATTTCACTATCCATTTTCCGCCCACCCGAAGAAACCCAAAGCCCATGCTCTGTCCCGGTGTCGACGGGTAGGGGGGGACTCCCCACCCTCACATCAATCCCCCCCAACCTCTGGGCACCTGCTCCGTAGATTTATGCAGGTACCCCCCGGGGGAATCCTTGTCGTCCTTTCTTCTAGGAGAAACCTGAATGGGTCATGTCTCTCCCGGGGGGCCGCCACCCCCGGGGGCTCGGAAAACGGGACAGCTCATTGTCGGTACCACTGGTGGCCCGACCTAATCAAGATGGAAGGGTTTTGTGGGCCTCGGCCCCTTTTGTGTGGTCGCAACAAGACACCTCACCTCAAGCCGGCAGGGTTCCCCTTCCTCTGCCCGTTTCCCGGACCGTCCATGGTCCCAGATTGCCATGGGTTTTATCACGGATCTCCCGCCGTCGGCGGGTAATACTGTCATTTGGGTCATCGCCGATTTTTTTCTAAGATGGCGCTTTTGTACCTTTTCCTGGGCTTCCGTCAGCACCTTGTCTGGGAACCTTTTTCCTGCATGTCTTTCCCCTCATGCCTTCCTCGACCATTGTGCCGATCGCGGGGTTCAATTCGTCTCACTTTTTGGGGGTCTCCTGTTCGCAGCCAAAGTGGATTTTGGACTTCTCCTCCCCCACCACCCGAGTCGAACGGGCAGGTAGAAAGAACAACCAATTTGGAGAACTACCTACGTCATTTTGTCTCGGCCCAGCAAAGATTGGGCAGGCTTATTGCCCTGGGGCCAATTCGCCCACAATTCCTTTGGGCTCTGATTCTACGGGGCCCTTTTCCCATTTTTCGTGGTGTATGGGCTACATGGCCCCCCCCCCGCCCCTCCCCTGTCATCTTTGCGGACGTTTCCCGGGTGGACTCCCCCGATTTCCCTACCCCGAAGTCTTTTTTGGGGCAATACCAGCAATCGTTGCCCGGGCCTCCGCTCGGGTGAACCCAGGGAATAAACACAGGAGGACTCCGCCCTCGTTTTAAGCCCGGGAAAGGCTGGTTGTCCTCCAAAATGTTTTGTTTGAGGTTTTTCCCCCTACAAACTGGGGCCCCGGTTTCCTTGGCCCCTTTTTGAAGTATGAAGAAATCAATCCTGGCCCACAAGTCCTCCCCCCCCGATGCTATTCCGAAATTTTTCATGTTTCCCCAAAGCCAGTCATCTTAAACAGGGTCGTTCGGAAGGGGTCTCCCCCCCGCCCCGTGGCCGTGCCTCGGACGTCTTTGCCGGAAGGAAATTCCCGGCTAGAAGATGACCAAGGGGGGAAAAGCTACTTCTTTATTGTTGGAAGGGGTTTTGGTCCCCCGAGGAAAATCGGGGGGCCGGAGAGACATCATGGACCGAAACTTACTCCAAAATTTTTTCAAGGCAAAAGAAGGGGGGGACCTAAGGGGGGGGTACGTCCCCCAGTGGGGCCCCAGCCCGGGTCTGGGCTGCAGGCGCACTCGCTGGCCCTTTACGCGGGCCGCACCGGGTGGGGCAGCGCCGCATCCCGTGTGCACACCCGTCCCTGAAAAACTCCCCTTACCTGACCCCCTCCGGGGGTGTGTGCGCGGCCTGCGCCCGCCCCGGGCCCCGTAGGGGACCCGCGGCCGGCCCTTCCAATTTTTAAAAGGGGCCCCGCCCCCCTAATTGTAAACCCTGCCGCTCCCCCCATAATACCTCCACCTCTTCCTGGCCCTCGCCGAACCATAGAGCCCATACCTAGCGAGGAAGCCTTTTCTACATTCCGGGTTGTCATCCGTGACCTCCCCCGGCTTACGTTCTTCACCACGAACCTTCGCTGCCTGCCCCGACCTTTTTTTTTTTTTTTTTCCCCCTGTCTCTGACTACGATTAGCCTGCCATTCTGTCCGCGCTTTTTTTTGGCTACCACCGCAAGCAATCCCCACAGGGGGAGCGACCTGGGGATTCCCCCCAAAAAAAAAATCCACCTGCTTTGCGGCGGGCTCTTGGGGAACAAATTCCCTTCCCGCTCCCTGGTGTGGCTTCACCAACGCTTTTCGTGGCTCAGTGGATCCACAAACCCCGTTCGTTACATTAAAGCTTTTTCCCTCACTTGATGCGCACGTAAATGAATCCTCTGGTTGCAAAGGAACAGACTAGGCTTGGTTTACATCAGCATTGGAGGATTGAAGCCCCCATCGCTGGTTCTGTTGGGAGTGATGGAAAAAATAGCGCAGCAATGGGAAACGGATTCTTTTGCATTAGAACCAAGCCTTAACAGACATAGCTTATAACTGCATTGTATAAATTCCCAATACTCTGCAATATTTGTGCAAATGAAGCAAAATATTCTAAAATCTACATGTATGTTCCCTTTTCCTCTGTATATTCATGTATTGGGCATGAACTAATTAATAATAATTTCATTATGTTTTCCATGAATAACCTACTACATTGTATGAAGCAGTAAAGCTAATTCTTTACAAGAAATTACATTTCCTTGGGTTAAGTTCCTCTAAAACCCAACATGAACACAAGGCTTCAGGAAGATTTCCCATATGACTGCCTTCTATAGACTGAGCTGTTCATGGAAGAGCCATTATTAATTAAACATAAGCCAAACAACAGTTTATAAATTGATATACTGCGTCCTAGGGAAAGAAAGACAGATAACAATTTATTTTATCTTTACATTTATTCACATAAATATTCAGTTTGGGAGCTTCCACCAATTAAAATGATAAAGCATGTTTACCATATGTTGAAATAATGGTCAATTATCTGGCCAGCTGTGAACCCCATGAGCACCCGAGGGGTAACATTATACAATTCACAAGCTAGAGATGGAATTAAGTATTCACAATTAACCTACCCCCACCACTCACCCCAAAAAAACAACTATTTCTATTATAAGTATAATGTGAACCAGTTAAAGGGAGATATATAAGATTAAAAAATGTGTCATTCTTGTGATGGGGCTGTGCTGGAAAATTCAGCTGATTTAAAAAAGCAAATTTTAAGTGAAATTTTATGTTGTGGCTGGAGTGCAGGTGACACTTAAAAGCGTCTACTTTGGGATACTGGATTGCACGGTCAGGGAGCAATTTATTCAATACTTTTTACCATGGTTTTGTATGCAGCATCAGCATAAGCTTGGCCTGAACTACCTTTCTAATACCTAAGGCCCCCTTCTTACTTAATACAGAGATTATATTCAGAACCTCCATTACAATTTTTGTTGGAAATAATGGAAAAAAAAACGCAGCATGTTGCGCTTTCTTTTCTGGTAAAATGGCAAACACTACAGCGGAAAACTGACGGACCACATTGTAATGAATAGGCGCCACTGATGTCCATTGAAAAGCAGCTCTGGTTGATGCCTATTGTTATTAGGCAGAACATGCATATAAAAGAACAGCAAACACACTTGCAAAACAAATATTACATCACATAAAGACAACAGTCACTTCCAGGCTCAAGTTTCTGAGAAGGTCCTCTTTAAACCCAAGCACTGCAAGCCATTGGTACATTATTTATTGTTCTCTAAGGGCATGTCCCCACGGCAAGGGTTTTCGGTCGGTTTTTCAGCCGGTTTGCAGTTTTTCAGACCGCCCGAAAAACCGGCCGAAAATGAGCACAATTGTGCTCTATGGAAAACCCATGCAGCAGTCCCCACTGCACGGGTTTTCCGCCCGGCGGCTTTTCCGCCCGCGGGTCGCTCAAAAAACATTGAGCATGTTCATTCTTCCGTTCGGTTTCCGGACGGAATATGAACACCTCAATGGGAGGGGGAGGGCTGTTCTCCGCTCATCGCGGAGAAAAGCCGTCCCCCCCGCGGCCGTGGGGACGGCCGCAAAATAGGACAAATACCGGCCGGCAAACCGTCTGGTATTTGTCCTGTGCCGTGGGAACGCAGCCTAACCCTCTTAAAGAGAAGCTCTTTAGCAGCAACCCCAACTCTAACTAATAGATAGGGGTCTTTAACCCCTTAATGACCCCCTATGTCCTTTGACAGTAGGCAGTGCAGTTCCTCTGTCGACAGTTACGTCATTCCTAGAGCAGCCTCTGACCATAGCAGGGATCAGAGACATTCACCACGGTTTAACCCTTTGATTGCTGCGGTCTGAGACCCCGGTATGATCTTTGGGATATCTTTGTCCAAACAGGACACCAGGTATCCCAGTGCTTGATGGAGTCTAGAGAAAGCCTTCACAGTCAGCCCCGTGGACCTTGAGCAGCCTCAGTGCTGTCTGTGTAGTAAACATGCTGTTAGGGCACACTGTGTTACCCTAACAGCAGCCTATGTTATACTGACACAGTATGTAATATACTAGAAAATAGGAGTTCTCTAATACATTATAAGTGTATAGCAAAATTTTAAAATTGTGGGAAAAATAAGGCTATAAAAATATTTCATATAACAATAATTGTGCAAACATTACACACACCCAAAAAAGTACAGATATTATTATCACCACAACTGTAACAACACGCAGTATTCATTTAAAATGTTATTTAGTTTGAAAAATTCAAGATTTAAAAAAGCACAAAAAAATGAAGAAAATCTTTTTTCTTTATATTCAGGACACAATTTTTTCATTTTTATAAATTACAAAGTAAGGGCTTATCCCCACGGCAGGGTTTTCACCTGGCTTTACAGACGGTTTTCAGTTTTGTAAACCAGGTGTCAACTGTTAGAATGGACCTTAATGGAAAACCCGCGCAGCAGTCCCCACTGCACGGGTTTTCCGTCGGGTGGTTTTTTAGACCGCCGGCGGTCTGAAAAACATTGAGCATGTTCATTCTCCCGCCCGGTTTTGGGGCGGAATATGAACATCTCGATGCACGGGGGAGGTATTTTCTTTGCAAACAGCGTAGAAAAGCCGTCCCCCAACGGCCGTGTGCACGGCCACAAAACAGTGCAAATACTGGTCAGAATTTCCGACCGGTATTTGCACTGTGCCTTGTGAACAGCCCCTAATTTATATGTATCCTCAAAACTATGCCAAAAAAACTTTTCCCACATGAAACAAGGCCTCAAACAGCTGCATCATTGAAAAAATAAAAAAAAATTATGACTGATGTAATGTAGAGGCATAAAAAAATAAAAATGTTGTTGGTAATTAAAGGGAACCTGTCACATAGGTTATGCCCCCTTTGCTGAGGGCAGCACAAGCTAGTGTCAGACCTGCTGTTTCCAGCGCTGTTTCACTTATTCTGTAAGATGCTGTAGTTTTAGAGTATTTAATGCTGAAATCTTATTCATGAGTAGGTGTTGGCCCCGCCCACCAAAGGCTAGCCCCTCCCACCTGGCATTTATTCACATGTTTCTGCCTATTCCAAGTAGTAGGTTTATCAGTTGAGGTGTGCGGGGCTAGTCTCAGGTGGGCGGGGCATGATAAAAACAGACTCTTTATATGACTCTTTTCTGGCTGAAAACTGAAGATTTGAGCATTAAATGCCCTAAAACTACAGCTTCTTACAGAATAAGGAACACAGTCTGTCCTCAGCAAGGGTGGCATAATCTATGTGACAGGTTCCCTTTAAAGGGGGTGTCTCACTACATCAATTCATCTGACCTCAGTCCTATGGTCTCAGTTTCAATTTTTAATTCAGTATTTACTGGCTTCTACTGGCTTTACTGGCCTGCAGTGATGAGCTGCTGAGGACACCAGGTCTGTAGCTATAGCGACCAGCGCTAGCAGCCTATCAGGAGAGATCTAACAGGTCTGCAGCTATAGCGACCTGAGGAGCTGATGCAGCCCATACAAGAGGGGATATCTAGAAATAGGTAGGACACTGTTAATAGACACATATTGCAAAGTGACTTGTTTTTGCAAGATCTTTAACATAAAAAGCAATCCTTGTAGTGAGACAACCCCTTTAACACTTGCTGCAGCACAGCAGCAGGTCTGACCCTACCTTGTTCTGTCCTATGCAAGGGGCATCACCTATGTGACAGGTTCTCTTTAAGACCTGTTCACGCTTGGTGCTTAAGGAGTTAAAAAAACAAGAACAAAGGGGTTTTTTATTTGCAAAAAAAGAAAGAAAGAGAACCAGGCAGCCCACCTAACATTCTGTTCCCCCTTTGAATAGGTCCATATTGATGCAAGTTTATCATTGCTCTTTATCAGCTAACCATGTCTATCCTACATCATTCTTTTCTATCCATCAGTGCAGCACAGATCCTGTTCTTGCTGTGTTGGTGCTGTCCATGGTGCTGGCTGGAATACAAAGCATTGTCTATGGATTACACATTGATTATGAAGAGCGTCTGTGTGCATGGAACTGACTGGGATACAGGCTGCGAGGAACACCCCATGTGAGCTGTTGTCAGTCACGTGGCTCCAGCTGCCGTCTCCAGACACAATGGGGAAGATGTGGAACAGGTGACTCCAGAGCAGACAGTCCTCGCCCTAGCTGCACATACAATCCTCATATCTGATTGGTGCATGCTAGGTTCTGTAATAGGAACGTAGTTCTGCTCAATAATTTCTGGACTGCTCAGATTGGGTTTAGGGTAAATCAGAATGGGTTTTGTGTCATTTACTGTGTGAAATTTTGAGGCATGTTGTTTTTTATTGATATGACTTTTGGTTGTTTCACATTACGCAACTTCATGATGATTCCACAAATGACTAAGGGTGACATGTCCCAATACAAAAGCACCGTTTTTTTTGGTCTATTTTGCACCACAAAGTACTGACACCATAATGACACCAAAATGACACCATAATATAAATATAAATGAACTGTAATATACCAAAACTAGGCGTATTATACGCCGGGAACAACACTGTAATGCACCTAAAAAGGTGCATTAACTATAGTAGCAATGATACACTGTACAGCTCCATAACGCAATGCACCTATTGAGGTGCATTACATATCCTAATAATGATATATTATGCACCTCTGTTACGCAATGCACCTCGATAGGCACATTACATACCCTAGCAGTGATACGCTATGTAGCGCGATTGCACAATGCGCCTTTTTAGGCACATTAAGTTTAATATGCAAGGTATACCTGATGACAGGTTTTTGAAAGGATCGTACTTTCAGGTGCACTTTACACTGATTAAATATGCTTAAGGGACCTGCAGATTCCATCAGATATTTGTTTTTTCTACATTGTCCAGACTGGCATAATGCTATAGGCAAAGACCCGCACCCCTCATGGTCCCTTTTAACCTATTGTCTGGTTTAGAAAAACATTTTTCAAATATCACATTAGGTCATTTTGACATAACCGAAGAGTGGCTGCAGAGAGTGGAGAGTGTCTCTCAGGCTGGAGGACTCCTGTTATCCATGTATTACCAGTATATCACATTCATTTTAGCCAGGTTGCTATGTTATTTCTGGGCCCCATACAGCTGATACGTTTGGGCCTTGGCTAATTACCAGATTCTATCTAACTCCATATCAGTAGGTCCCTTTTCTATCAGGCTCCTGACAGGAGTACTGCTAGTGCTGCCTTTGAATTTTAGTGGGCATCATATAATGCTTGTGGCAAGGCTGGGACAAGGTATTCTGGCGCCCTAGGCAAATAAGGCACAAAGCGCCCCCCCAAATGGAAAATTCAGCCCACTCTATGCCTTCTTGCGCCTCCTTTTCTGCCTGGGATGAAGTGATGCCCTAGGCGATTGCCTACCTTCGCCTACCCGTCGTCCCGTCCCTGCATTGTGGTGCCATCTCCTGCAGAGGAATTGATCTCTTTCTGCTGGGATCCCCCACATGTTATAGGTGGAGTTGCGGATCCCAGCGGTGGGGCAACCTATGATCAGCTTATTTTTTGAAAAACCCTTATTAAAAAAAAAGTATTGCTGAAAATAGATAACCCCTTTAATCATATGGACTATACCAACTATGGCTCGGTGGGTGGCACTGCAGCGCTGGAGTCCTGGGTTTTAATCTAAACAAGGGTAACATCTGCATCGACTCTGTGAACTCTCCCTGTGTTTGCCTGGGTTTTATTAGATTCATCTGGCTTATTCCCACACACAAAATTCTAATAAATGAATGTGAAACCTAGATTTTTGCCAAGGCCAAATTTCTGACGACTATCTCTGTACAGCGCTGTCGGATATGTCAGAGCCATATATATAAATAAGCAAATTAAGTAATACATTTTTTACTAAATTTCTACAGCCATAACTTTTATTTTTTGCTTCCACATATCAATATGGAGCCTTGATTTCCATTGACCACTTGTACTTTCTATAAGTGCAATTTTAGGGTACACACACACTTAATTTATTTTAGACCATTTAATTGGGGAAATAAAGTAGTTAATTGTTTTCTAGGTATCTTTTATCATTGATTAAAAGATTAATGTAGACCACTCCTACATAAAAATCATAGATAGCCTTTTTGTAGTAATTACATTAGAGTATTTGTCATCTGGTTATTAAAACAAATTGCCAATTTGCGTTGAAAATGGTGGCATATGTACAGCAAGCACGATCCAAAAAAATTGTGCCCCTTTTTTACAAAAATAACTTTTAATAAATACATCTAAAAATCGTCATTTTTATAACCAAACAATATTGACACCAATCAATTTTACATAACATAAGCTGGTTTGTCAGAAACTCACCACCTCTCATAGATGTATCCTTGGTCCATTTAGAGGCTGATCCGTCTTATGTCACTTTTTGTTAGGCATCCAGCATTATGTCCTATTATTATTATTGGGTTTAAGATACGTTACTGCAAATCTTATGGTGGCTATCCCTATGCTCGAATAATCCTACTAAGTCCCTTTTTGGGCTAACCGCCCTAATAAGAATGACCCTGTCACGTCAGAGGAGGTGCAGTGGGCCCTGACTGCCACCCAGCCCACTGTCCCTGCCTACTTGGCGTGATGGCAGACCCCAACTGGACGACAAGCCCTATGCTACTAAGTGCAGAACTGTCAGGGGGAAGCAGAGTCAAACAGTCCGGGTCGGTAACGGTCGGGAACGTAAAAGCCAAAAATTGGAAACCAGAAGAATAATGAGAGACTAGCCAAAGGTCAAAACACGGACGGTAACGTTGTGCAGAATCGGAGGACAAGAACGTGGTCAAGAAGCAAGCCGAAGTCAGGTAAGCCAGAGTAAACAAACGCACTAGGAAACAAGGGGAAACGCAAGGGGTAACCTTTCACAGGCAAAGGCTGACAACACTGAGCAGGTTTAAATGAGGTATCCGGACACCGCCCCAGCAGCTGATTGGTGCAGCCTCCGGGCCCCTCTATTGGCCTGTGCGACACACCCTCTGACCTGATTAGAAGCCGAGCTGTCAATCCTATGCTCATCAGCCCTGCTTCTCCCTGGGTGTGTCGACCAGCTAGAGGGATTAACCCCTACAGTGCCTTGCTGCTCCACGGCAGAAACGTGTGCCATGACAGACCCCACTTTGCTAACCCTAACACTCCTTATTATGCCCTGTATCAGGATCTATAGCATGTACAAGTAAGTATATCCAAAAGCTATATAGCTATAGCTGTACATACTGCAGATCCTGATACAGGCCATAATTAGGAGTGCTAGGGGTAGCAAAGCAGGACTGTTCTTATACAGATTGTTCTTATAAAGGGACTTAGTAGGGTTATTCCAGGATAGGGATAGTCACCATAAGATTTACAATAACGTATTTTGGACCTAATAATAATAATAATAGGACATAATACCAGATGCCTAACAAAAAGCGATAAAAGACGGATCAGCATCTATATGGACCAAGGATACGTCTATAAGAGGTGGGGAGTTTATGACAAACGTGCTGATGTTATGCAAAATTTATTGGTGTCAATATTGTTTGGTTACAAAAATTACCATTTTAGATGTATTTATTAAAAGTTATTTTTCATACATATTCCACTTATATGAAATGACCTAAGTGTATAGTCGTAACTTGTTTATTAGCCAGCCAGAAATAAAAGTTTGGAACAGATAAATACAGCATCTCACAAAAGTCAGTAAACCCTCCCCTTTTTAAAATTTTGTATTATATCTTTTCATGGAACAACACTAAAGATATGAAACTTTGATACAATGTAAAGTAATAAGTGTACAGCTTGTATAACAGTGTAAATTTGATGTACTTAAAATAATTCAACACACATCCATCAACGTCTAAACCGCTTGCAATAAAAGTGAGTGCACCCCTAAGTGAAAATAGACAAATTGTGCCCAATTTGCCATTTTACATGAAAAAAACTTTGAGATTCTTATTTCACATGTTTTGATCAAAAAATGCTTAAGCCACACCTGACTACCAACGGGATCTCAAGGCGGGTGGTCCTACTCTATTTTTACCTCTCACTTGAGTCCAAATCAGACTTCTCATTTGGGTCAACAGACCTCCATAAACCAGAGAGAAAAAAAAAAAAAAGCACCAACCTTATAAGCATACTGCACTGATATAGCAACCTGCACTGCACTGATATAGCAACATCTAAAATTACCATTTTAGATGTATTTATTAAAGGTTATTTTTAAAAAGGGACGTATCATTTTTTCGGATAACTCTTGATATTTACAATCCCTTGAAGACATTGCGAATTCAGTCGGAACATATGCCCGACAACTGTAAAAACTGAAATGTCCATCCAATGCTCATAGTGATTTTGTAAATTCCACTTGGCAGAATCAAAAGACAGGTAGATAAGAAGATGAGAACAATTAAAAAATGGAAGAAAAATTCAGGAGTAAGGAAAGAGAAGCATTAACTTCAAGTATTCATATAGTACAGTTATATTCCACAGCGCTGTACAGAGACTGTCATTATTTATATTGGTTCCTGTCCCCATTGAGGCTCACAATCTAAATTCTACCTATCAGTATATTTTTCGAGTGTGAGAGAAGCAGAGGAAACCCTAGCAAACACAGGGAGAACCTAAAAAAATTCTTACTCCTGTTGACTATTGTGGGATTTGAATCCAGGAGTCCAGCGCCGCAAGACAACAGTGCTAACCTCTGAGCAATGCTACCGAGGATTTTTGTTAGTAATAGGAGTTATTTAAAGTGCCATTAGTTCCAGGGTCTGTACATTCATCGGGGGTTGCATACATAACGTTTGTCAAATTACAATGGCAATACTAACAACTATTACAGAGATAGAGAGGGGCACAAAACAGTTTGCTTTTTTTGTTGTTTTATTGTGAGGTTGGATGAACATGAAAAATTGGATTGTTATGGACAGGGAGATGTCTATTACATGGATACCTTTTTCTAAATTTGTTTTATAAAATTTTTTGTGTTTATTGTGGAAAAAGGGGTTTTGTCTTTTGTTAATTTAAATTTTTTATGGTCAGACACTTTTTAACTGTTTTTAATACTTTCTTTTTAGTGCTACTGTGAAAATGATTTGTTATTATGTGATCACTTTTATAATGCATAGCTATGCATTATGCCTGTGACAGGCAGCCTATTAGACTCTGTCTCCTAATACGTTTCTGTATACAGCAGACCCAGAGTCCATTATTTGGCCAGCAGCTGCCATGGCATCCATCGGTACTGTGTGATTGCATCCCGAGGGTGCTGATGGTGGATAGAGGAAGCACACTCCTTCTGTCACTATTGACCATGGCATTTAGGTGGTTCAAAGGTCTGAGCTAGCTCCGAACCCTGCCATTGAATTGGAAATCCAGTGGATGGTGCAGTTTCTGAGCTTACACCATCTGAACACCATAAAGATTTTTGAACTCTGCCAGGAGCCCAGCAGGACTCCCTTTCTTCAATAGTTAGCAAGTATGGCTATTGCTGTTGCTTAAAGTTGTCTGACTCTGTATTTGAATGAGGAGGGCGGTGCTAGCTCCGTTCTCCACGTTCACTTCTATGGGAGTTCCAAGTATAGCTGAGTGTGTGCGCTCGGCTATACTAGGAACCTCCATAGGAGTGAATGATGAGGAAGGTGATAGCACTGCCCTCCTCATTCAAATGCAGGGCCAGACCGCTCTTAGCAACGAGTGGCCGGCAACGAAAATTCCACGTAGCGGGACCAACCCTTTAATACAAATCTTTTGATATTTTTGCTTCTAATGGCAAGGTACATGGTCTCTTCTTGACTAAATCCCTAAACATAAGGTAGATCCATAAGAATATATTTCACTGGCCAAAAGAGGTCAAGGTACCAGCTCGTTAACCCTTTGTATCTTGCCTCAACGGGGTGAAGTCAAGATATAACATTATTCCTACCAAAAACTGAAAAGTTCATCCAAATCTGATGGACAAAAAATTCAAATGAGGTCACAGCTTGGGGTTCAAGATGTTTACCGAGCTCCAACACATGGTAAACACATAGACAATATAGCGGGGCTTGCAGCATCTTATCTCGTTCCTGCTTGTTGCCATAACAACCTAAGTGCTATAGTTTCTGTACTTTCAACTCGTAAAGGTGTGACAGCTTATTACTCTGCTTTGAACATACTAAATAACACAGCCTATGATATAGAGCAGACGTGTTTGATCTCAATTAAGAAACAGGAGAAGCAAGGAATATCTCGGAGAATGATCACAGAATTATGGGAGCTGACAGGAGATAGAAACTACTTAACACTTTCGAGCCCCAGCTCCTCTCCCTCACCGCTCTCCTATGGCTAAGAACTCTGTTTGATCTCTGACCTTTCCTAATTATGGTCTGAACATTCATACATATTCCACTTGTATGAAATGACCTAAGTGGATAGTCGTAACTTGTTTATTAGGCAGCCAGAAATAAAAGTTTGGAACAGATAAATACAGCATCTCACAAAAGTCAGTAAACCCTCCCCTTTTTAAAATTTTGTATTATATCTTTTCATGGAACAACACTAAAGATATGAAACTTTGATACAATGTAAAGTAATAAGTGTACAGCTTGTATAACAGTTTAAATTTGATGTACTTAAAATAATTCAACACACATCCATCAATGTCTAAACCGCTTGCAACAAAAGTGAGTACACCCCTAAGTGAAAATAGCCAAATTGTGCCCAATTTGCCATTTTACATGAAAAAAACTTTGAGATTCTTAGTTCACATGTTTTAATCAAAAAATGCTTAAGCCACCCCCGAATACCAACGGGATCTCAAGGCGGATGGTCCTACTCTATTTTTACCTCTCACTTGAGTCCAATTCAGACTTCTCATTTGGGTCAACAGACCTCCATAAACCAGAGAGAAAAAAAAAAAAAGCACCAATCTTATAAGCATACTGCACTGATATAGCAACCTGTGGAGGTGGGCAAGGTGAAAGAGACCAAAATGGAGGCATCCATTCCTCCCTATATAAATTAAAAGCAATATATGCCAAATGCAGCATATAGTTCTGCACAAAAAAAAATTCTGAAAAACACAATGTGAACCTGGGTGCCACTGGCATGGTTGCGGCATGTATACATACACACATTCCAATACCAGTGGCACACCAACAGCTAAAAGGGCTATCAAACAATACATGGAAACCTCTAAAGAAGCATTTATGCTATCTACAATACATGAAAAAAACTTTGAGATTCTTAGTTCACATGTTTTGATCAAAAAATGCTTAAGCCACCCCCGACTACCAACGGGATCTCAAGGCGGGTGGTCCTACTCTATTTTTACCTCTCACTTGAGTCCAATTCAGACTTCTCATTTGGGTCAACAGACCTCCATAATCCAGAGAGAAAAAAAAAAGCACCAACCTTATAAGCATACTGCACTGATATAGCAACCTGTGGAGGTGGGCGGGGTGCAAGAGACCAAAATGGAGGCATCCATTCCTCTCTATATAAATTAAAAGCAACATATGCCAAATGCAACATATAGTTCTGCACAAAAAAAACATTTATGAAAAATACTATGTCGATTTCATGTAATTGTTAGTGTTACAATGTATTAGAAAATGGAAGAAACACAAGGTGACTATCGATCTTCCTCGGCTTGGGGCTCCATGCAAGATCTCACCTTGCAGGGTAAGGATGATTCTGAGAGGTCAGGACTCAAACCAGAACTACATGAGAGGACCTGGTCAATGACAATGATTAGAGCTGGGACCACAGTGTCAAAGATTACCGTTAGTAACACACTATGCCCTCATGAGTTAAAATCCTGCAGGGCACGCAAGGTCCCCCTGTTCACGCCAGTACATGCCCAAGCCCGTTTGAAGTTCACCAGTGACCATCTGGATGATCCAGACTAGGTATGGGAGAAGGTCATGTAGTCAGATGAGACCAAAACAGAACTGTTTGGTATCAACTTTGCTGTGTTTGAGGGAAGAAGAAGGATGAGTACAACCGCAAGAACACCATCCCAACCGTGAAGCATTGGGGGTGGAAACATTACACTACAAGGGTACTTTTCGGCAAAAGGAACAGGTTGACTACACCTTATTGAAGTGAGGATGAATGGGTCCATGTATCGGAAGATTTTGGCTAACAACCTCCTTCCCTCTATAAGAGCATTGAAGATGGGTTGTGGCTGAGTCTTCCAGCAGGACAATGACCCGAAACACACAGCCAGGTCAAATAAGGAGTGACTTCGTAAGAAGCATTTCAAGGTCCTGGCGAGGCCTAGCCAGTCTACAGGCCTGAACCCAATGGAAAATCTTTGGAGATAGCTAAAACTCAATGTAGCCCAGAGGCAGCCTGAATCCTGAAAGATACGGAGAAGATCAGTATGAAGGACTGGGCCAAAATCCCTGCTGCAGTGTGTGCAAACTTTGTCAAGAGCTGTTGAAAACAAAGGTTTCTGTACCAAATATTAAGTTCTGTTTTTCTATTGTATCAAATACCGTATATACTCGAGTATAAGCCAAGTTTTTCAGCACAAAAAATGTGCTGAAAAATCCCCCCCTCGGCTTATACTCGAGTCACTACCATCGCAGCGCCCGAGCGCCGGCAGGGACACTTCAGTTATACGCGACTCCTCATGGAGCGCATATAACTGAAGGCTGAGTACCTGACAGCGTCCGGGCGCTGCGGTGGCCCAGGCGCTGTCAGCGATTTCTTCCCCTGTATGCGAATCCTCCGGAGCGCATGCAGAAGAGATAGCTCTGCGGAGCAGAGAGCGCGTGCTCACGGCTCCGCAGTGGACTCCGGCCGGCCGCAAACTCGCGGCCGTCCGGAGATTCCGGCACAGGCAGTGTGTGTCATCGACGCTGCGTGCGCGGCCTGATGACATCACCCTGCCTGTGCCCCAAGATGGAGGAGCGCGCCCGGGAGACGGAGCAGCGGGGTGCCAGGTAAGTGTGTTTTTTTTGTTTTAAAACCCTGCCTATACCTGCCTATAGCCGGCCTATGGGACATATACCTGCCTGTACCCTAGCTAGGGGACCTATACCTGCCTATAGCCTGCCTAGGGGGACCTATACCCTGCCTATAGTCTGCCTATAGCCTGCCTAGGGGGACCTATACCTGCCTATAGCCTGCCTAGGGGGACCTATACCCTGCCTATAGCCTGCCTAGGGGGACCTATACCTGCCTATAACCTGCTAGGGGGACCTATACCCTGCCTATAACCTGCCTAGGGGGACCTATACCCTGCCTATAACCTGTCTAGGGGGACCTATACCTGCCTATAACGACCTATACCTGCCTATAACCTGCCTATGGGGGCAATTACCTGCCTATAACCTGCCTATGAGGTCCTATATCTGCCTATGATGACCTATACCTGCCTATAACCTGCCTATAACCTGCCTATGGGAACATATAGCTGCCTATACAAGCCTATAAACAAACAAACACTATGCACTACGAACAGAGCGGTGCCTTCACAGCATACGTGCAGGACCCCACCAGTCCTCCATATACAAAAAGATGCCGTGTGTGCTACCACATATGCCAGACAGGTAATACTTTTCTTCTTATTTAATATAGAATATCACATAGAGACTTAGTAACATTTGTATTACGAATAGCAGCAATCATGGCACACTTAGCTCAGTCCTTAAGGTCCTTCATATGAGGTACGAATATAGTGCAAGCCACAAGAAGAAGGGGGCGTGGTCCCCCGAAACGTTGCATGGTCGGGCAACATGGAGTAACTACTTGGATCTCCTCTGGCTCGTTTCCTTGTGTGGCTTGCACTATATTCGTACCTCATATGAAGGACCTTAAGGACTGAGCTAAGTGTGCCATGATTGCTGCTATTCGTTATACAAATGTAACTAAGTCTCTATGTGATATTCTATATACCAGCCTATAACCTGCCTATGGGGGACATTAAACTGCCTATAACTTGCCTATGGGGACATTAAACCTGCCTATAACCTGTTATGGAGAAAATTAAACTGCCTATACCAGCCTATATCTGCCTATGGGGACATTAAATTGCCTTACCAGCCTATATCTTTCATATGGGGGACATTTTAAAATGCCTATTAAACCCGCCTATATCTGCCTTTTGGGGACATTAAATTGCTATACCAGCCTATATTTTGCCTATGGGGCATTAAACTGCCTATACCAGCCTATATCTGCCTATGGGGGACATTAAATTGCCTATACCCCTATATCGCCTATGGGGGACATTAAACTGCCTATACCACCTTCTCTGCCTATTGGGGACATTAAATTGCCCTATACCACCTATACTGCCTATGGGGGACATTAAACTGCCTATACCAGCCTATCTCTGCCTATTGGGGACATTAAATTGCCTATACCAGCCTATATCTGCCAATGGGGACATTAAACTGCCTAAACCACCTATATCTGCCTTTTGGGGGGCATTAAACTGCCTTACCAGCCCTATATCTGCCTTTGGGACATTAAACGCCTATACCCGCCTATATCTGCCTATGGGGAACATTAAACTGCCTATACCAGTCTATATCTGCCTATGGGGGACATTAAACTGCCTATGTAATTTTATTGGCATCTATTTTAATTTTTAAAATTCACCAGTAGCCGCTGCGTTTTCCACCCTAGGCTTAGGGTGCATCCCACAGCATAGACAAATACCGGCCGGTTTGACGACCGGATATGTGTCCGGTTTTGCAGCCGGCCCACCGGCCGGGGGGGGGGGGAGGCGGTGGGGGGGCGGCTTTTCTCCGCGATGAGCGGAGAAAAGCCCTCCCCCTTCACATTGAGAAGCACAGATTCCGTCCGAAAACCGGCAAGGCCGCCGGATAGAAAACCCGTACAGTGGGGACTGCTGGACGGGTTTTCCATAGAGCATAATTGTGCTCACTTTCGGACGGTTTTTCAGGAGGTCTGAAAAACCGCAAACCGGCTGAAAAACGGCCGAAAAACCGTGCCGTGGGGACATGCCCTTATACTCGAGTCAATAAGCTTTCCCGGTTTTTGTGGCAAGAGTAGGTGCCTCAGCTTATACTCGGGTCGGCTTATACTCGAGTATATACGGTACTTATTTCATGTAATAAAATGCTAATTAATTATTTAAAAATGTGACAATGTGATTTTCTAGATTTTGGTTTTAGATTCTGTCTCCCCACATTTGGGGCCTCGTTCACACGGTTTAAATTCTGCCCGCGGATTGGCGCCGTACTGCGCGCCGGATTTGGCTTCAGTACGGCGCCAATCCGCGGCAGCAATTACGGAAATTTCCACTGCTCTCATTGAGAACAGTGGAATCCGTTGCTCCTCCCCGCTCGCGAATCCGTCGGGCGGGAGAAAGTGACATGCACATTATTTACGGCGCGGACGCGCCGTAAACAATGCATTGTCTATGGGCCGGGAGCAGCGCCCCCGGCCCCCGCTCGGGCCCCCGCCCCCGTCCCGCCCCGTATTCACGGCGGATTTGTGCGCTCAATACGGCGCACAAATCCGCCGTGAATAAGCCGTGTGAACGCGGCCTTGAAGTGTACCTATACTAAAATTACAGACCTCTCCATTCTTTGTTGGTGTGAAAACTTGCAAAATCACCAGTGTATCAAATACTTATTTTCACCACTGTAAATTCTGTGCCATCAGTTTTCACCTCTTCTGCTCCTGCACTATTCTGAATGCCTTTAAGTGCTGGAAAACTCTTTAAATTATTAGACCTTAGTTTTATAGCAGCTGTTCATTTTGTACATTTTTGACTATACTAGAACTAGTGGAGTATATTAACTCTGTGACAGAACAGAAAGCTTTATTTATCTCTCAAGGAAAGAGTGTGGTTACAGATGTGTCAGATAGAAATGAGGGAAATGCTTTCTCATCTGATATGTCTGCTTTACTGACTTCTTAAATTGAGGGAAATCATAGATAAGCGATTAATATCTACAGCCACCAGATTGCACTGTCCCAGCAAAATAACGAACTATTACTCAAGGTCTTATATGACAATTCACATTCCCCTCATGGCATAGATAGTGCAAATGTGCCTGTACAGGGAAATTTGGGCACAGGATATGCCATAAATATCTAATAAATGCAAATTCCACCAATGGTCTTTCATCTCTCAAACAGGGGCCTTTCATCTACTTATCATTCTTGGTGCTGCAGCCACTGTAAATGAAGGGATGGAGGGGCACATACTATGGTAATGCTGAGCACAGTAGAGCGCACTCCCTCATTTGGATGGTGATACAGCTTTTTGAATAAAACTTTATCTTCAGTAAATAGAAGGATCATTTCAAACCTGCATTTTGTGTTTATTCATGTTGTTTGTATATTATAATAGTTGGATGAGCTGAAACATTTAAATGGTACAAATTAGCAAAAATTTACGAAATTGAAAGATACTTCTTTACTTATATTTCTCAAAACTTTACATGTTGGTGCAGATAGATTGAGCTTATAGAATGAAAAATGACCTTGACAAACAGCTTCTTATAGCTTTTTTATTTTTTATTTTTTTTATTTTTTACTGTTTTGTATGGGACATGGAGCAAGGTGTATGCATGCAGCTTCAGCAGTGATTGTCACATAATAGAGATGCTTAGAGATGGTTAGCACATTTGTTTTTCAGCATGGAGGTCCTGAGTTCGAATCCCTGCAGCAAACAAACATGTGATTTTTTTTCCCCTCAATGCGCATACCTGATTTAGGTTTCTTTTGTAACGAACCAAGGTAGTGGTTCTAATGTAGTGGTTCTAATGTAACGAACCAAGGTAGTGGTTTCCACCAGGTCACACCTGATGTGACTTGCTTGCGGTGGTAGCCGGGGTGCAGCGTAGAGCAAAGTCGACAGGCAAACACGTAGTCGGGGACGGGCCAGAAGGTCAAGAAAGGCAGCGAAGAATCGTGGTCGGAGAACGTAAGCCGGAGGGACTGGTACACAGGAACGGCAACCGGAACACAGAAAAGGCTTCCTCGCATAGGGTATGATCACTATGGATTCGGCAAGATGCTTCCAGAAGGTGGAGCATTATATAAGGTCAGCGGCCGGCATCAGCCAATTACCGGAGCGCTGGACCTTTCAATTTGGGAGAGCCGGCGCACACGTCCTAAGGAGCGTGTCCGCTCGCACAGGCCAGCAGACAGGCGCGGGGAAGCAGGAGCGTGGCCGGGTAAGTGACTGCGCAGAAATGAGCGAGTGCGGCCGCGACCCGACATGCGGACCGCGGCGCCGCTTGCTATAGGCGCAAGGAAGGACCCAGGGGACCGAGTGAGCCCGCAGCCCGAACTGCGGGCTGCGGCGCAACTCGTGACAGCTAAAATCCACAATTGTAACTGTGTCTATTATGTTTTGGGGCTGTTTTGGGTCTCCCAAAGCTATGTACTATCGGGATTCAGGATGTCGGCATTAGGAGGTGTGGTGCATATATGTAAGCAGTGCTTGTGGCTCATTTAATTTCACTGAATGCTATTACACTTCCTCTCAGTCACGCAAAAATCAAGGATTTACTTAAAAATGGCTCTATACATACAAATTAATTTAACCATTGTTGAACATTTCCAGCCATGTGCATTTCCTTTTACCCTTGTAAGCAGTAAGGGATATGGGGGACATGTATGAACTTTGGCACGTCGAAGTTGAAGGTTTCATCTTTTTTTCTGTGTATACTGCACCTGATGTATGTCGGAGCCGAAGTGCGCTCATAAATGCTGTGTAAACTTCGATGCCTCCGACAGACAGACCACATTGAAATTGGTCTGCCTGTTGGAGCTGTAATGCGCCTCACTTTGCCGACCGGCATTCATACATGAGTCAAAGTTTTCGAATGTGGCGAGATCCGCCCTCAGAACACCCACAGCACGCCTCTTTATGTTGGATTGGAAAGTGGCAACGTTTTCGACTAATGCTTCTAACACATACTTTAGACGTGCCCGACATTGGTGCCGGGACAGTGAGGCGCATTATACGCCAGAAATAGTGTGAAAAGACCGATCATACATGCCCCCTCTATATGTGAAGACAACCTATACACTCACCTAGCCAGCTTACAACATGTAGCTTCCTTTATGAGCTATCCACTGCCATTGTAGAAAATAGGAAGTAGTCATAATAATGTGACTCAGCTGAGTATTTATTTTAAAATATATATTATTAATGTGTCTATTATAGACACCGTAAATAACTACAATGTCACAACCTGAAGTTGCACTGGATAGGTAGAAGTAATGCATTTTACAGGGGTGAACACAAACAATAGTGTGCGCTTGTGCAAGAACAACTTCTTGATTTCCAAATCCAAGTTTGATGCTATATACTCTATGGCCAATTCAGAACGACTGTGCAGGGTTTGCAGCTGAACATTAGCTGTGCAGTTGCAGAAGGGAACAGCCAGATACTCCAGGGAAAAGGAAGGGATTATTTATTACCATCCCTGCCTTCTTGATTTTTGTATATACAGTGCTCAATGATTGCTGTATATACAGAATAACAGAAAGCCTTAGACAACAGTGCACTCGCAGGACTTTTCAGTTCCAAACTCAGTCCCAGTTTTGTGCAGGAAAACCTCCCACAGAATATAACACACAGTCTAATTCACTCTAAAAAGGGTTTTACCACGAAGGCATTTCATACCTTGTTTGTCCTGATTCAGCTTTCATTGAGTTCAAACGGGCGTGTGTATTATTTGTTTGAACTGCAAGTCATGTGATCCAGCAGGCTTGACATGACTATGCCTTTCCCTACAGTGTGCTCCATCTAGTCAAACGAAGGCCTGTTTATGTAAAAAGCTGTGAGTTGCTACAATGTAGCTGAGTGGTTAGCACATTTGTTTTTCAGCATGGGGGTCCTGAGTTCGAATCCCTGCAGCAAACAAACATGTGATTTTTCTTTTTCCCTCAATGCACATACCTGATTTAGGTTTCTTTTTCATTTTTATTTATTTGCACTGTTTGACTAAATACCAAGTAGTACAGAGGACAGTGAGTATGTGTGATTACTAAGCAGGGAAGAAACTGACAGTAGTTGCCTGAGAGAAGAGATGATGTCTGAGCATGTGCAGCCAGGACTGAGGAATTCTTGTCACTGGTTGGATTCCCTGGAGATGATTATACAGGCAGTCCCTGGGTTACAAACGGGATAGGGACTGTAGGTTTGTTCTTAAGTTGAATTTGTATGTGAGTCGGAACAGGTATATTTATTACATGTAATTCCAGCAAAAAAAAATTTTTTAGTTTTGGAAAGTGCAGGGAACAGTTTTTACATTTGTTTCTCTGTCTGTGCCTTTTTTAGAAGATTTCACCTAGCGTTCTGTACCTCATGTGCAGCTGTGGCATGCTGGCACTTGGTTATCATGGGGCGTGACTCAGTGTGTGATGTCAGCCACGCCCCATACGTCTCCGTTTGTAACTAGGGGACGTATGTAAGTCGGGGACTGCCTGTAATTTAATTTGCAAACTTTCCACTTTAATCTTACGTCATGATAAAACCCCTTTATAAGGGGTTAACAAACTTATAGAGCCACAGAAACTAAAACAGCAGCATAAATAGCAATAGTTACAGTCATATAATAAAAAGCAACAACATAGTAATGGTAGATACAGCAAAGCCACCAAAAAGTACAAATCCCTCTCATCCTCTAGGACACAAAGTAGCTGCTATATCTGCAACAGCTTTAGTTATGGGCTATAGCTTATCCTCTTTATGATGTGGGTTCACTTTGGTTAAACTGGATACCACAATCTTCATGGGCCACCTTTCGGTATTTTTAGGTTTCAGCCTCAAGGCAGATTGTGGAGTGACCTGGACACAGAATTGGAGGAGTACAGGCTCAATGGATTTGGGTGTCTCTTAAAGATGTTTAACCACAAAGGCATTTCATGTCCTCTTTTCTTCTCTTCAGCTTTTAGTGTGCTCAAAAGGGGGCGTATATAGTTTGTTTGAACTGCAAAGCATGTGTCCCAGCAGGCTTGACATCACCATTCCTTTCTTCACAGGAATGCTTACTCCTAAGTCTATAGTAAAACAAATGTCTGTTTATATAAAGTCAGGTAAGCTAAAATAGAGGCTCTATAAGTAGCTACAATGTATCTGAACTGTAAGCACTTCTGCCTTTCAGCATAGGAGTTTCAGGTACAAATTCCTGCGGAAAACAAATGTGGAATTTTTTTTTCTTTCAATGCATATACCTGATTGAGGTTTCTTTTTTATTTTTTTTATTTTCACAGTTTGACTAGTTACTAAAGAGTACAGATGCCACGAGTAAAATGGCAGCACCTGGGGTTAAACACTCGTTTTGCAGTGAGTGTGTGTGATTACTAGGCAGGGAAAAAAGACTCACAGTAGCTGCCTGAGAGGAGAGGTGATGTCTGAGCATGTGTGACCAGGACTGAGGAGCCTTCATCACTGGTCAGATCCCATAGAGACGAGCTGTACATTATGGATCACTAAGATAGCAGGTAAAACGAAAATGGTTCAGAATTCTTAATAATGATGAATGGTGAAAATATTTATTATTATTGTATTTTCAAGCTTCCTACATAAATTTTACTTGGTGGGAAAACCCCTTTAACTCCTTAAGCCGAACACCTGAAAAGCAGTAAATGACCAGCACATTTTTTTTAGTCTCTGCCTCCTTGTGTTTCAACAGTCGTAACTTTTTTATTTTTTCAATGATGCAGTTGTATGAGGCCTCGTTTTATTTGGAACAAGTTGTACTTTTTGGGGGAATAGTTTAAGTTCACTTATAAAATATTGCAGAAATGTTTTAAATTTTTTACACCATTCACATTTCACACTTAATAACTTGTTAGATTAATACTGCAGGTTATTACAGTCGCGTGGATACCTAATATGTGTAGGTTTTTATTTTTTTGTGTGTAATGTATTCACAATTATTTTTATTAAATATTTTTATTTTATTATTTATTTTATTTTTTTTTTCCACACCTCTTTTTATTTTTTTACTTTTTTTTCAAATCCCATGAAGGGATAAGTGTTTTACATTTTCTTTACACTTAGCAATTTATTAGGATATTCATATATCAGTTTGACACAGGCTGCAGTCAGGGCAGCACATAGTGTGCCCTGATTACTGGCTTCTTATGCAGACAGCCCTGGTGCTACCCTAGATCCCCAGGGCTGACTGTGCAGCCATTCCCCAGGTTCTGTCGGGTCACCGGGTGTCCCGATCACCTGACAGAGCAGGGGAAAGCCCTTTGATTGCGCTGCGGTCACAAACTGCAACAAAGGGTTAAGCACTGAGGAGCAGAAGTTTCCACTTGCAGGAGCTGCCCTGGGAACAGGGCTTTGTAGTACAGCCCTGTTCTCACTGCTGCTGCGGCACCAGATGCCGCAAACCCTGATATCTGCAGTGACGCCAAAAGACGTCACTGCAGACGAACGACCTGCACCGCCCGACATCAAAATCAGTAGGTGGTCGTTAAAGGGGTTGTCTCACTACAATGATTGCTTTTTATGTTAAGATCTTGCACAAACAAGTCACTTTGCAATATGTGTCCATTAACAGTGTCCTACCTATTCCTAGATATCCCCTCTTGGGATGGGCTGCATCAGCTCCTCAGGTTGCTATAAACTACAGACCTGTTCATCTCTCCCGTAGGGGTGCCAGCACTGTTTGCTATAGCTACAGAACTGGCTTATACTGCAGCCTAGTGGAAGACAGTAAACACCACTGAATTCAAAATGAAACAAAAAAAACAGGACTGAGGTAAGATGAATCGATGTAGTGAGACAACCCCTTTAAGGGGTTAAAGATACTGGGAAGCTGCTGCCTTTCTACCAGTTGTTCCTTTTACCAGGGTTTCTAACCCTGACTATTTCTCTCATGTGCTCTCCCTGACACACTCTCTACTCACCTAATTTGACCTATTCAGACAGTTTTCCATATTTTTTTGGACTGATGGCCTCTTACCTGTGTCCAGCCCAGTGGATGACTTTCGTTCACTTCTACTGCTCCTGTCCATGTCACCCAGTATATACAACAGAAACACAGTTGTAAAGTTTTAGCAACTTTCCTTATTAAAATACTCTTATCACAATTACTTAAATGACTAAGACAATTGGCTTATACTGTATCACTGAAACAGTTTTGTTGTTACAGCCATTACCTAATGGAAACACAGTTGTAATGTCATATTTGCTTCCCTGAATAAGACCCACTTGTGATGTTACAGCAGCTTGATTAATTAAAACTCTTTGTAATGTCATAGTAGCTTACCCCACTAAGACCGGCGGCTGCGTGTGGTCAAAGTGGTTTACATGATTGAAATAATAACCCTATAACAGAAGGAAGCCAAATTGGACCTCTGAGGCAAGGAGTAGCCCTATATCAACACAGACATCAACCAAAGAGCAAAACATGTGATGCTGAATCCCTGAATTCTATCACAGGACCTACAAGAGGTTGTAGCCAGTATTGAGAGACTGTACCAATTAAATCTTATTGGGAAGAAATCTTTGCTGTTGAGAAAGATCATCAAGGCAAGACTAAAGTTTGCCCGTGGAAATCTGGAGTTATGTTGCCAAAGTACTAGGAGAGAGGGCTATCTTATCCGTTGGGCACACTAGGCAGTTTTCAGGGGGCACAAGCATAAGGGCCCCAGGTGGTGACTAAATGTCCCAGTAATCCAGCGCAAACAGTTAAAAATCATGGTGGAGCAGGAAACCATCAGCTTTCAGTCCTGCCAATTAGTTTTGTAGGCTGCAAGCTGCCTATAAGACATTAGCGGGGTGTCCCGACATAGGTGGCGTGATGATATAGGTGTGTTTGGGGGTGTATTAGGGGCATGGCCTCATGTGGTGTCATATTTGGGCATGGTTAGAGGCATGGCCTATGAGATGTCATGCATTTGGGCTGTGCCCACTGCACTGCTATATGGATGGGCCCAAAATGCAGCTAAAATGGCTCTGCCAGGAGACATATTTGTCAGACATCAAAGACAGTATTTTACCATAAGAACCTGATGTCAACGTTATAGCATTGTGAAAAAAATGTTAAGGTGTTAGGCTGGTTTGCTGCATGAAGGCTTGTACCACTCCAATATCAAATAATTTATCAAGATATGGTTGACAAAAAAGAAATGGTGGATTTTTTAATGACTAAGTCCATTACTGTATTGAAACCCCATCTAGACTTCGTGGGGGATTTGAAATGAGTTGTGCATTAAACAAATTTTAAGCTTGACTATAGTTGTAGCAGCCAGAACAGCTGTTATGGGGTCTCAAGGTTGAACATTGTACTTTCCCTGTAGATAACACATTGGTGGTTTTCTGCTAGCGCTACACTGTGGGTTCTTAGATATATAGCGCTATTATGCATACCTTCTTTTATTCCCATTGATGTTGTGCTTATGTTTTTGCAGGAGAAATTCATAAATCTGTGAATTTTTTTATGCATATAATTTTTGTCACAATTTTTTTCATTACAATCATCTTTATATAATGTTTGAATAAAATATGTAAGTAATCATATGTCCACATATGTTAACTATGTATCTTTGCCTAGCTCTACTTGTTCATGTTGGTTGCTGCGAATAAGCAGAAGCTTCACAGGTAGTCCACACCGATAAAGACTATTTTCCTTTAAAAGGATCTGTAACATCTCCTCACATGTCCATTTTAGCCACGTCAAGGTTCCTCATTTTGGGACTCATTTTTCTGTGATTCTTCTGTAAATGTTTAGTGTAGGAACACGCAAGAAAACGGGGAACCTTGACGTGGTTTGCGAGCTTGTATATAGTGGCCACTGTATCAACTAATACCTCAGATTTGATATTTTTCCATTTTCTTGCCCTTAATACTGCGGAGCAGAGGCTGTCAATATTTTGTGTTAGACACCTGAAATGTTCTGGGCAGCCTACCCAATCGAATAGTAGAGGCGTAATAGGTTGTAAGCCAAAATGGTGAACCACACGTAACTGTATAATTGACACCCTTTGTATCGGTTTATCTATATGCAATTATAATACTAGCAACCACCCCCCTCATGCATGGTAGGCGTGTGTGTGGTTGTCCTACCAGTATTTTAGCATTTGTGCAGTCTCCCCTTGTATTATACTATGTTTTTTTTTTGCATACTGTTGTGAACTGGTACTTACTCAGTGTGCAGTTTTTTTTATCATTCAGTTGTTCCCCTAGTTGATGAGTGTGTGAGCTTCTGCACTTGTGATATCTTTCCCAAGTAGCACAGGGGCTTGTGTTGCCTTCTACTGGGTTTTGTCTGTTGTCTAGTTATTGAGCTGTAAGTATGGCCTTGTGTTTGTGTTTTTGCTCACATATAAACTTGCTAAAAAAACACCAACATTCCTCTTGTGACAATGGCCTTGTACTTATTGAGATAAAAACATGGAATTTTGATATGTGCTTGCTTTTCATCATAGAAACCATTAACATTTCACTACAAATATGGATTTATAATTAAACTCAATGCTGTGCACAAAAGCTCAAGAATGACTGGATTTCTGACTGTGTTGTTAATCACTTTCACCAGTCAGTCCCCAAATATAGCCTCCCATCATGTTCTTATCATACTGTCCTTGGTAACAGTGTTCAAAGTTCATTATGTTCTGATGAAAGCACTCGCCTTACTCCACTGAATAAACTCCCATGTTCTCTTTGAATTTATCAAGATGGGCATCGAGATTATTGACTTTGAATGACATCCTGCAGCCCAGCGCAGCATAGTTGTTTATTAGAGTCTGTACCAGCTCTGCAAAGTTTTTATCCTTGTGATTGTGTAGAACTGTTCCAAGCTTCTTTCTGCTTCCTATTCTGCCTTTTGGGAAATTTGCTGTACTCTGTGGTCTTCTTGATTTGTGCTACGATGAATACACCAGATTTGACCTTGGCCTCAGACAGCTTAGGGAAAAAATCTTGGAGGTACTTGAAAGGTGCGGACTCCTTATCTAGAGCCGTGTCTGGATGTGTAGTGGTGGCATCCGCACCTTGCAAAGGTCCACCAGTGACTCCAACTTTACGTTGTTTAGTACGAACTCTGTCCGCTGAGGCCATTCCTGCCAGTGATAGTGCACCTGCGTGTCCCGGCCGTCCCAAATTCTTTAGACATAGCAAAATGCATGTGCTGGATGTATGCAACCTCTTAATGCCATCTAAATTAAGAGAAGAGTGAAGAAATCAGGCGATACCTTTTAGAGGCTAACTGAGTATATTTGATGGTAAGCTTTCGAGAGAACTAGCTCCCTTCTTCAGACACGATGATATACAAGAAATTGAAAATTCACAGGCTTTTTATACACACAAGACATGGACCTTCAAAGGATCTTAGCATTCTTAAACATAACAAAATGCAATATAAGCAAACAAGTCATTTACAACAGGTCAAACAATTAACTATCTGGAAACTTGTGAGGCGTGACAGAGGGGTCAGTAAATCTGCCGTCTTATCTCACAGCCATCACGTGTAATTTGTGGCCATCACAGTTCACATATAGTTTGACATAAAACTAGCATGGATATTTAACCCATTTTGCAGAGTCTGACATTTTTGCATTAATTTAAATTCCCACTCCTTTCTCTCCCTCTGCGTCTTAAAGTCTCCCATTAAAACCACAATCTTCAGATCTTCAATACAGTGGTCCTCTCTGGAGAAGTGTTGTGCCACTGGAAGATCAGTTCTACTGTTATTAATAGTGAATCTGTGGGAGTTCATGCGCTGGCTGAGTCTCTGTCCTGTTTCCCCCACATAAAGGCCTGTGGTCGGGCATTGCGCACACATGATCAGATACACCACATTGCTAGACCTGCAGGAAAATGTCCCCCTAATTCTGTGCACCTGTTGGGATTGTGGGACAGGTACACTGTCAGCAGTGTGGATGTGTCTGCAGGTCTTGCACCTGTTCTGCAGGCAGGGTGAGGTGCCATTTTCAGTTGGGGCCTTCAGGGCGCTCCGGACAATAATACGCCGCAGGTTTGGTGGTTGCCGAAAGGAGAGGAGAGGGGGGACTGGGAATATGTCTTTGAGTCTATTGTCTCTATGTAGCACAGGTTGAAGTTCCTTGGCAAACTTTCGTAGGATCTCCAGCTGTGGGTTGTAGGTTACAACTAGGGGCACTCGTTCTTCCTTCTGGGTCTCTTTGTATGTGAGCAGACTGTCTCTGGTAATGGCGGCCGCTTTGCTGATTTGATTGTCCGTCACTTTTGGCCTGTATCCCAATTGGAGCAATTTTGTCCTCAGATCCAGGAGGTGTTTGTCCAGGTCTGTCTTGTTGGAGCAAATACGATTGTACCGTATAGCCTGGCTGTAGATAATGGATTGCAATCCATTATCTGGATCCAGAATTGACGTTTATGCGCTAGAATGCGCCTGATTTATGACCCGCAGTAGACCCGGTTCATAAACTCAGGGGCATTCTACACTATTCTTATGCGCAGAAAAATTGGCGTCTGAACGCCAAAAATCCTACGTCGCCCAAACAATTAGGAAGACACACTTAGCACCTGGGAACAAAAAATATAGGTAAATTGTTACATGGTGTTATCATTGTAGAACATGTCAGTGACTGCTGAAAGGGAACAATTTCTATTAAATAAAACTATGTCTATGAGGGACTGCATCTGTAGAAAGAGATCAGCAGCGCCTGTGTAGCTCCAATTATCTCTGTATTATCAGCTGGTACCAACACAATACATCTCTTATACCTGTGAACCTATAGTTACAATCTATATACTGTATATATTACAGCCTTCTGTGTGTGTGGCCGGATCTCCTATCTAAATGCTGCCAGCCACTCAGCACTGAGCACATAGCTGCCAGCAGGGGGCGCTCTGAGGTCTTGATGATTGGCTTTGATGCTGAACACATCTGCTTTTTGCACACATGCAGACACACACCCGTGCTCAGAGACAACATTAAGGAGGCATCTCTCATTCCCCCCTCTTGCCTTCCCAAGCCCAGCTATTGTTTCCATTCATCCTCCCTGCAGCCCCTGGGAAGGTGTCTCCTGTCTCTCTGAGCTGTGTGTGTTGCACCTGCTCTGTGCTCAGCATCCTTCCTCCTCCTCCTCCTCCTCCCTTGCACATCCAGGATCCAGAGAGGAGACACGCCTGGTACAAGGGGGGACACAGAAGCATCTCAGCCCTATAGGAGGAAGAAGACCCTCATAGAAGAGGAGAAGCACACACCTACACAGCCAGCCTTGGAATTATATGGCATCTGTCCTGATGGGAGAGAAATAAAGGTTATCCCTGATCCTGTGGGAGGCTGATCTCGACAAAAGCAAAGGAGGGGAGAGCATTGTTCCTTTGCTTTGGTAAGTATTGCATGGATCCATAGCAGGGATCACCTGTTCCATCATCCTGATCTTCTATTCGAGCAAATCCTCATCTGCCATTCATGTCTTGCTGAAAATGTTATTTGCAAATGTCTGCAAATATGGAAATATGCAATAGATGAAAAGATCCATAATCTGATCCTGTTGTTTACAAATATGTATATTTTATTATATAAATATGCATATATATATATATGAGTACAGATATGCAGACACATATACTTTTACACCCATTGGGTTGGGGGGGAGGGGGAGGGGTAAAAGGGAGGGAGAAGGGGGGACATACCACACGGGTTTATAATTATATTGCCTTATTGAATTAACCCCTTCTGAGTTTGCTGTTCCCATTTGAAATGCATCACAGGCCTCTCCATCATACAGGAGGCTCTGCTTTATTAGCCATTGAATCTGCATTTATTGCATGTTACGGTCACTCCTCCCTCCCCCTCTCCTCGACGGAATGTGCTGTTCTGAGAATGGGGGACAGAGACCATTTCTAGAAACGATTAGTCTAGAAAACCCTGCAGAGTGATTTTCCCTTATATTTTCGAGCACCCTAATCCGCCAGTGAGTTAGACAATAATAGCAGGAATCGTTTTGAAGGTCATGAATACTGTGTTGCTTTGGGGGGTAAAAAATCGATGCCTTTGGGGGTCATGATGTAAATAACATTGGCTGATAAAGCCCCGCAAGTGTTTTTAAATGCAGGATCAGTTTTGGGCATTTTTAGGAAGCTATATATAGATACCTATAGCATGGTTATGTCATAACATATAAATAATAGATAAGAAGCAGGAGCATGTTTGGATCACTGTCAATAGTCTCCAGCTTTTGGATCAGCGTCTATATTTAGGCCTCATTTTTGGTGGAACGTCACAAAATGACGTAGTTAATCCAATGAAAGATAGAACAAAATGTGAAATACCCTTGAGGAGCAATTTTCTGTACCGGAACCAGAGGCCTTGTTTATAAAATGGTGTCAGGGAACGATTTATTAGGGAGTTACCTTTGCACAGATCTATTCTTTTTCCCCTTCATCCATAGGAAACTGTTAGGATACCGTCTGACCCCAAATCTTGTTGCATTGTTGGAAACAGTGTTACTTAAAAAAGATTCAATGACATCATAGGAGCGTGTCAGAAAATCCCCAGGACAAGTGTCACATGAATTTGTGGAGCTGGAGATGAAATGTAACCCTTCCCAGACCATCCCACCCAAAACCCAATTTCCCTTTTTGGGCTTTGGGTTTTTTTTGGGTTTTGGGGGGCTTTGGGGAAAAGGGGAAGTTTTTTTTTTTTTTGTTTTTTTGGGTTTTAAATAAATTTTATAAAAAAACCGTAAAACCAAAAAAAAGAATACCACTGAAAGATAATTGATATCATAATTAAGTGAAATAGAAATTGTTTGGGTTTTCAGGTTTAATTAATACATTTGTAGCCCCTTTTTAAATATTTTTATATATATATTTAATTTTTATATATAATTAAAATATATAATTAAATTTTTTTTTGGAAAAGGTTCCCTGAGGGAGTTTAAAACGTCGTTATTGGCATAGAGGAATAAACCACCATTAAATCTACTTTTGGGGTGCCGCAGACTTTTTTTTTTTTTGTATCTGGAGACCCTTTTATCAGGGGGGTTGCTGCTGGGGCCCCCCATCCCTATGTTTGGAGTGCTGCTTATTTCTGTGGTTTTTTTTTTAAAAAATTATATATATACCAAAATATATTTAATTTATATAAAATATATTATATAAAAATATTATATATAAATTTTTTTAGGAAATTATTTAAAAATATCTATTTTTTAAATTTTATATTATAAATATTTTTATTAATTAAATTATTAATTTAAAATTAATATATTTAAAAATTTTATATTAATATTATATAGATTATATATTTTTATATATATAATTACATTTGTATCTTTAATATATGTCTTTTCTGTGTAGCTATATTTTTTGTTAATTTGAGTTCAACTCTCAGTCCCCCACTGATCAGGTGGTTGAATGAGTGCTGCAGTACCCAAACCAGCCACTATAAAAAGTATTTTGGGGTTTTCTTAGTAAACAATGAAGAGGTCTCTGCCTCTTCAATCAACTGATCATAGGGTTCTCTGGAACTGGACTCACATTGATCTCATATTGATGGCTTATGCTTAGGATAGACCGTCAATATAAATGTTCAGGAAGAAGCTTTTGCAAGAAAAAGACTAATTTTGTTATTAATTGTTGCATTAAAGATGTTATTTACTGACTTTCTGTTTAAAGTGTCATCAGACATTTTGAAGGTTATGTGGTGTTAAGATTTTTTTTAATATCTAGCAGGTTTATTGTGTTGTAGAACAGTTTTTTATATAGATTCATGTTTATTTATCTAGATGGACTTTTTCAATTCTGTTCACAAGTGCACTGGCTTATAGTAGATATGGTTTCTGATCCGTGTGATAGTATCCAAATTCACTATCTTTAGTACAGCTCTTGCTGTAAAAAGTCTTTGGAAGACATTATTGTGAGTCAGTGATACCCATCTAAAAAAGAAATCTATCATACCTGTCCTGACTTAATTAACACTAGGAACCATGCGGGTATTATGAAGAGGACTTCATTCAATTACTAGATTTAAATAGGATTTAACCTATAAAGTAGAATAAAAATTGAGATTTAGAAGTTGAAGAATAACCTTCTTGTGTAGAGTCTTTGTTTGTCCACATACTGTCAGTGTCAGTTTTCACTGGAGTTTTAGAATTCTATTTATTAGCAAGTAGCTGGGATAAACAGTGCTATAGGTCCAGTCTATATAGAAGAGTATTTGAAAACATAATGCATTGGATAGAATTGGTAGTACTATTTTATAAATGCAATGTAAATTGTAAGATGAAGTAAAAAAAAAAAATTAAAAATACCTCCCAGGAATAACAGTTTTTGTGAATCTGGACAGCTCTTCGTCAAGGCCAGGAGATCAGGGGTCAAAAAGCCCTTTGGTCATTACCCCCAAGGCTTTCAACATGAGGAAGGAAACAGTGTTTACTGAGACACTGAGGTTGGACGGGAGGAACATAGACATACCACCAGCAAAGGTCCTGGGGCTTGTAGTTTTTTCGGGGCAAAAGGAAAAGTTTAAAAAAGGAAATGTTCTGCTTGCTGGGGAAAGGGAGGCTACCACGGCGGAAAAAACAAAATTTTTGCCACTGAAAATTTCACGGAAGGGGAAAGGGCTAAAACAACCCTTTTGAAAAAAAAGGGTTTTTTTTTGGTTTGTAGGACAACCCCTATAACTTGGAGGACGATCACGTAAACCATGTTTTTTAAATTTTTTTTATTCTATATGCATTCACATTTAAATCGGAATTTGTCTGGAGGAAAGAAAGGATAGTCGGAATATGCAACCAAAATAATGGCCTCCTCCTGTCAGCAGAACACTTATCAGGATACTTTAGCATTATACCAGCATTGCCTATGAAAAACTGTTATGTTAAAGGGGTTTCTCACACCTGACATTTTACCTCTCTTTTTTTCTTGGTTTTTCACTTTGAATTCAGGGGCGTTTTTTCTGGTTCTACTGGGAGTAGAAGCTAGGTCGGTAAGTATTGCGACTAGTCCGGGCAGCCTACTTTGGAATGAACGGGTCGTAGCTTAGCACCTGAGGGCTGATGAGCCTATACAAGAGGGGTGTCTAGGAATAGAGGCATTTGTTAAGGACATATATGAAAAGTGTATTTTTTTTTTGCAAATTTTTAACATAAAAAGCAACCCTTTGTACTGAGACAACCCCTTTAACTTACCAAAAATTGCTAAAAGTACCAAAACCCAAACTGCAAAGGCGTTTATATATGTACTGTATTTCTTTAGATACAATGACTTATTTAACATAACACATATAGATATTTATTTAAAAAGCAATATAAATATAGGTGGTTATGGACTTGGTGATAGTTTTATTCACTATACTTTTATAGAGTTGGGGGTAGCATTTAAAACCCTTTTAATTGTAGAGAACCAATGGAAGTGCACTAATCATTAAAGACACAAATGTCCTGTATGTGGTTTTTAATATTAAAGGGATTTACATATTGTTGACCAATAGGATAGTGATAGAAGAGGCCATCAATATCAGAGCATTACAGGGGGGTTGGATATTCTCATCCAAACAATGTGCTTCGCAGTGCTTGGAACCCGTGTAGAGGTAGAAAGAGAAGGTCGTGCATGTGCAGCTAGCTTTACATTCCCTTTATTCAGCATAGACCAGGCAGGGAAACAGCCAGATGGAAATTCCCAAATTTTAAACTTAAATGGGGACAAATTGAAAGGGATTACAGAGATGAAGGGGCCGCAGTGCCCCAAGAGGGGCCCCCTTTAAAGCATCTGATGGGGCGCCTCCCCTGATCTGATATTGATATTGGCATATCCTAAAAATAAATCCCGTTATCAGCCTGATAGCAGAAAAGCGTGACTCAGAGACTCTTATGTACTGTTGATTTCCTTTTTATTATTGGGAAAAACAAGGTTACTTGTATCAAAAATAAGGCTGATCTCAGGGTGCCATGCTCCTGGGACCCCCACTGACCAGCTGCAATCTACATGGAATTTCCCTTGCAAGGGAGGCTAAGGGAAAAGGGAGCATGACTGTTATGAGTTACCTCGCGGTCTCCACCTTGGGCCGCAGACTCGCTCACACTGACCTGCTGGCCAACCCCTCTCTTGCTGTTTTCCGTTTTGCCAGGCGGATAACCAAAAAACGTTGCCCTTTTTCTTGGGGCCCATTCCTTTCCTGCCCTGCCAAGTATTGGTGTTGTTGGAGAGTTTGCGTATTTTATCCCGTACCACATCTTTCTGCCAGTTTATCTAGACCATGTTGCCTGCCGCCTGCCCTGACCTTTCTGCCTGTCCCCAACTTCACTCATGCCTGCCGATTCTATACCACACTGCACCCCAGCCGCCACCGCAAGCGAGTCACATCAGGGGTAGCGAAGACTGGGAGGCTCCTTAGAACCCGCTCCCTGACATGGCTGTGGTCTAGTGAATCCATTACTTCTGTAACAACGACATTGTGGCCATTAAAGTCTTTGGCTTGTCCTTGGCTTATTAATGGAGGGTCCCCCCATTAACTTATACTGCCCTAATGGCATATTTGAATGAAGGTTTTCTAAATCAAACAACCACTTTAAATATGGGAGTGCTGATGATGAGATTGGATGACAGCCACACCAATGCTGTCATTAAAGGCTTAGTCCAATTTCAGGAAATTCTTTTTCGGGCCCCTGGGGTTTCTAAACTGGATCCAGCCCCGCATGTGAATGAGGAGGGTTAACGCTGCGCCCTCCCCCTTTTTTCATTTCTATGGGGGCCCGGGTTAGCCAAATGTTTTAGTCGGCAATATCGGGAATCCCCTAAAAATGAATGAGAGAAACGCCGCTATCACTACCCTCCCCATTCACATGCGGGACCGGATCGCAGTTAGCAATGAACGGCCAGCGAAGAGAATTTCCCAAAACAGGGTACCCTTTTAAAAAGGGAGTACGATTAACAATGTTGCTTTTACAAATTATTTACCACATCATTTTTTAGTTTTCTTACTAATTCCACTTTAATGAATTATTTAGTAACTTATTCCTTCATTTTCACAAAGTAGGCTATTTCTCATATCTCTTATTGACTGGGAGGAATTAAAATGTAGGTCTGCGGTTTGCAGCCTTTTTTCGCTCTTTTCTTGTAGATCTGCCTCAGGGCTACTGATTGTCATCCATGCTATCAGCTTTAATGTGACTGTAATTGTGCCTGTGTAAGGGGATGTTCCCTAAATTCACTGTATGTGTTGGTCATTTCTGCTTCATTGCCTTGTCTAAGGTTTAAAGGGGTTGTATCATTACATTAAATGGTCTTCAGAATAAGGGGACAGTGAAAACAAGCAACTTTGCAATTGGATGTCATTAGCAAAGCTGGTCTTGTTTTCATGGTCTCCCTTATCTTCGTTTTGTGTAAACACTGTTCCCCAGTGACGGTCGGATTCCACCTCCTTTCATGTCATTGGTTGACGGCTCTACTAATTTACATTCTGTCTGGCCCCCGGTCGTATTCACGGGAGTGCGCATTCCTGCCTCCCTCACTCAAAATAAGGGTTCGGCAACATTTCACTCAGCACAGCCAGCAGAAGCCCCAGTGACACTGAGCTGCTTCTACAATCAGAAAACAGCAGAATTGTGCCCGGTGCCCTAATGCTCCTGCGTGGGAAACATAGAAGGGAGACAGATCTGGGGCTGCTCTGGATGATTTCATAGAAGACTGGATTCAACTGTAACAAACCTCCAGCTATGAGAGGAGAAGAGATCAGTGCTCTGAGTTCATAGAAGACTGTCTAGACTGAATGCAGGGCTGTGGTATGTAAACAAACAGCTCTTACAAAATAAGACTGCATAGGGAGAGGAAGGGCACACTGACATGTGGACTCAGACAGAGAGGGGTAGGATGTTCTATCCCCTTCCACTGATCTCAAACAAGAACACTGACTCAGGAGCGAGCATGAACAGTGAAGGGGGGGGGGTGATGTCATCCCCCTTCAGTTAAGAAACACCCAGCTGGGAGGGGAAGAAACACCCCAGGATTTGAGGAACTGAGAAACTGAAAGTACAAGGAAACAGACGAACTGATGAAGCGATACATCCTCTTTAATGACTATATACCTTTTATATGACTGTGGACAAAACCTGGCACAAGTCACATTTGGAGCTGTGTTGCTGTATGGCACCTCTTTAATACCATGCACGAGTGCCTAGAGTGACAAGGTTTTTGTTCCTTGGCAAAACTATCAGTACTGATTGAAGAGGGAGATGTACTAAAACATTTTTTTTTCTGGCTCTTTAATCACCAGCGATCAGCTGCAGCCACATGACTCCCCCTCCTCCCCCCCATGATTATAGCTTATCTACAGGGGTAAGAGACCAGGACCCATGCCCATCAGTTAATAGCTGTAGTAGCTTTAACAAATGAGCCGCTCTCTGCCTTGGGTCCCAGCCGTTGCTCGGGACAGGGGGAAAAAAACCCAGATAGGGATACCCCTTTCAAGGGCCCTGTGTAAACCCTAACAGGGAAAAATGAAAAGGGTTGTCCATTTTCCCATTCATACAATGCTATTATTATTCATATCTGAAGAATTGAAGAATCACAATGATAATTAGTGAAATGAACAACAAGAAATTGTAAAAATCTTTTTCATGCTTGAAAAATATGTTTGTTTATACAAGAATGACAACCTTCCATACAGAAAGGCAGTGTCACGCTTCGGTGTATACAGAAGGCCATGTGCAGCTTCATAAATATTTTTAGATTATTCCAGTGCACCTGAAATTTGGAATGAGTCAACTCTAGTAAAAAGCCTCAATTAAAAAGGTTTCTATGACTTTGTATATACAGCTCCTATACAGGCTTGTATGTTTCCTTGGCAACAGACTACAAACAAACTTTAGGTAGTCTGATCCGACAGCCATATAAGTATACTTGGTAACTTAAAGGGGATTTATCACTTCAACAGTTCATGTGTTTCCTTGTACTTTCAGTTTCTCAGCTTCTCAAATCCAGGGGAGTTTCTTCCCCTCCCAGCTGGGTGTTTCTTAACTGAAGGGGGATGACATCATCCCCCCTTCACTGTTCATGCTTGCTCCCGAGTCATTGTGTTTGTTTTAGATCAGTGGGAGGGGATAGCACATCCCTGCTCCCCCCCCCCTCTCTGGCTGAGTCCACATGTCACTGTCGTTCCATTCCCTATGCAGTGTTATTTTGTAAGAGCTGTTTGTTTACATAGCAGAGTCTAGACAGTCTTCTATGAGCTCAGAGCACTGATCTCTTCTCCTCTCACAGATGGAGGTTTGTTATAGTTGAATCCAGTCTTCTATGAACTCATCCAGAGCAGCACAGATCTGTCTCCTTTCTGTGTTTACACACAGCAGCATTAGGCACCGAGCACAATTCTGCTGTTTTCTGATTGTAGAAGCAGCTGCAGGTTACTGTGGAGCTCCTGCCTGTGCAGAGTGAAATGTTGCCGGCCCCTTATTCTGAGTTAGAGAGGCAGGAATGCACGCTCCCCTGAAAACAACCAGGGGCCAGACAGAATATAAATCAGTAGAGCTAGCAGCCAATGAAATTAAGGAGGTGGAATCTGACCGGCACTGGGGAACTGTGTTTACAGAAAACGAAGATAAGGGGACAATGAAAACAAGACAGCTTTGCTAATGACATCCAATTGCAAAGCTGTCTTGTTTTCATTGTCCCCTTATCCTGAAGACCCTTTAAAAAGAAGTAGAGACCAGATAGAAGGCAGTGTGTTTGCAGGATCTGTTTTTTTTTTTTAATATCTATTAGCATGGAAATAGGCTAAGGCAAAGGACATTTTAAATGATGGTTTTATGCAGTTTTATGTTATTTTTTATCTTAGATACTTTGGATCAGGAAAAAAAATAGATGCAAAGATTTTCATAGTCTGTCATCTAAGCTATGTTCACACGGCTTTAATTGCGGACGTAATTACGCCCCGCAATTACGCCGTGGGGGACGGGGGGGGGGCGGGAGCGGGGAGCAAGCAGGGGGCCGGCACTTCCCCGGCCCAATAGACTATCACTGCTAGCGGCGCGTATACGCCGCTAGAAAGTGACATGTCAATTATCCCCGCCCGGCGGCTTCGCCGGGCGGGGAGAAAGAGACGTAATCCATAGTTCTCTATGAGAACTGTGAATTACCGTAATGAATGGGCCGTTTTCGGCCCGTAATTGGCGCACTTCGGCGCGTAATTACGGACCGAAATACGGCCCATTATAAGCCGTGTGAACATGCCTTAAAAATAGTTTCTGCCTAGCAATTGCTTATTGACAATCACTATTATATGAAAACTGTCTAGGTCTAAGACTTTCTTTGTTGCCCATAGCAACCAATCAGCGCTCATAGCAACCAATCAGAGCTACGGGCAACTTAGACCTAGACAGTTATCATACATGTCACCCTAAGTCTATGTTCACACGGCTTATTTCGGGGCGTATTTACGGACGTATTTACGTCCGTAAAATAGTCCTGAAATACGTTTCAAATAATAAACAATTAGATTAGCATTGATTCCAATGTAAAATACGCCTCGCCCATTCACACGAGGGCGTATTTTCGCAACGTATTTACGGGCTTTAAATTGTCCGTAAAACACGATCGAAAAATTTAAAGGGTCCCCTGTCATTATTGAGGCGTATATGGCAAGTAAATCCCCATAGTAAAGAATGTGGAATGTATTTACGACGTGAAATACGTGCCACACTTTGCGACACGAAATTTGAAACGTATTTCGGGACGTATTTGCGGACGTAAATACGCCCGTAAATACGCCCCGAAATAAGCCGTGTAAACATAGCCTAAATGTAAACTTTCCTTAATCGTGTGTCATTTTAACCAATATATTGGAAATAAATATTAGATAAAGTCAAGCAAAGCAGCAAATTTAGGTGGGATCAGCCAATAATCTAATGTGCATGGGTCCTATTGACTGCCACCTGATGACATTTCAGGAGAGGACGCATCAGACATTTTGGATGCCATTGTGCATAGCAACCGTTATAATGTCACAAAAACCTACAGTGCAGAGCATTTAAAAGTGCAGCAAACATAAATAATACGTGTACATTTTTTCAGAGATTCTTAAAACTTAAAAAAGTGTTAGCTGAAGTAGTAATTATGTGTGTAGACTTATTTCAGGAACAATGTAAAACGCTTACCATGCTGCCACCCAACGACCTTTACCTTAACCCCTTTTTTGCAACATTGGGCCTCTTTTATCACAACTGTCTAACACTAGGGGGATGTTCACATGGCGTTAGTGCGGCACATAGGGTATGTGTCGCAATACGCTGGGTGGTGTGGGAGTCGCGCGGATCAGCGCATACTCCTGCGGCCCAGGGGGGCGGGCAGCCCGCCGGCCACATAGACACGCATTTCTCGGTTATCTCTCCGCGCGTACAATACAATTGTATTGTACGCGCAGGGGCGGGGGGGGGGGGGGGCGGGGTGAGGCGTAAACCATGGTTATATATTAGAGCTATGAATTTTTCATAATTGCAATTTGGGATCTTTGCCGCATGTTAAGTGCAAATACGCGGCCGCAGTTACGCCGAGTGAACATACCCTAAGGTTAGAGCTTCACAGCACAGGATTTTGGTCGGTATTTTGAATCCACTGAAAAACCGACCATACCTAGTGCTGTGTAGCCCTCAATAGAAAATCCGGGCTGTAGTCTATAAAGCACGGCTTTTTTACTGAGGTTTTCCTAAAATGAAAACCAACTGGCAGAATATAGAACATGTTCTTTATTCCGCGGGACCAACGTCTGATTCCCGCAGCCCCAATGTACTTGGCTGCTGGGAATCAGAAATCCGACCGCCAGTTTTTAGGCAAAAAACACGTAAAATAAAAAGGCGATGTGGCGCGGTCCAGCAATTGTAAAATGCTGTCGGATTTTGGGCGCCATTTTGAAATAGCTGTGTGGATCTAGCCTAAGGCCGTCTTTGATGACCATAACAACCAATCAGAGCTCAGCTTTCATTTTTCAGAGAAGCTTAAGAAATGAAAGCTGAGCTCTGATTGGTTGCTGTAAGCTATAATTGGTTGCTATGGGCAACAAAGATGGTCTTAGTGTTAGACAGTTTTCATAAATGAGGCCCACATTTTTCCAAATATGATACTTCCTTTGTGGTTTACCATATTGCACATTGATGAATGATAAGTTTTAACCACTGTGTTTAACTTCCCTGAGGAAGTATGACCGATGTTGTAGGACATTGCGCTAGTAGTATGGATGTATAAGATGTAATATGCTTTACTGGTTTGTAGATTGGTAGCAAGCATATCCATTTTGCCTCATTATTCACAGTGACGGACTGGGGTGTCTGGGGCGACCAGTGAAGTTGATTCTTGAGGCCCACCAATAAAGTTCATTCTTGGGCCCCCACCAGTGGAGTTTATTCTTCGGGCCCTACTGTACAGCTACTGTACATGATTACACATACTGCACATTGCTTTCTGCCTAAAAAGCAGACAAAAACCTGCCATGCCCCTGGAACTATCTTTGTGAGTCAGTCCAAGCCTGATTATTCACTATTTTATGGTGATCTGTTGTAGTACAGTGGTAGCCTAATATTATACTGTGATTGATTCTGAATATCATTTATTGCTTTTACTGTCTGTAAGTTTGTGGTCCCTGATTAATAGATTATTATTTAGGAATGCATCAGGGTGTTTATTAAAGGGGTTGTCTAACTACATTGATTCATCCTGTTTTCTTGGTTTCATTTTGAATTTAGGGGTGTGTTTATTGGCTTCCACTAGGCTGCAGTAGAAGCCAGGCCTGTAGCTATAGCAACCAGCGCTGGCAGCTTATCATGAGAGATTGAACAGGTCTGTAGCCATAGCGACCTGAGGAGCTGATGCAGCCCATATAATAGGAGATATCTAGGAATAGGTAGGATACTATTAATGGACATATATCGCAAAGTGACTTGTTTCTGCAAGATATGTGACATAAAAAGCAATCCTTGCAGTGAGATAACCCCATTAAGCTTAGGTACGAGCACCAATTGTCCTTGTCAGAGCAGATATCCTGTTAATGCAGCACGTTATTACTTAGAGTTTACTAGGGAAAGTCAAGGTGTCCCAAGTTCCTTTGTTATTTTTTATTTTGTATTCAAAATGCAGTCATAAGATGTTATTTTCACTATTAATTAGGAAAGGTTAAAGGTATATTCCAGCTGTGACAAATGATCTCTAAACTGGGTAAGGCTGAGGTAAAAAGGAAACAAAAGTTGTCCTGGTCTCCCGGTTTCCCACTGCTGACGCTTCAGTGGGTCCCAGGACCTGCTCCGAACGAGAATGCTCTCTATCCACTGTCCACTGCAGTGAGTGAGTGGAGAGAAAATATCTAATTTGTCATGGCTGGAGTACCCCTATCATTTTTAATGGCAGTCCATGCTGTGAATTCCTAGTAAACCCAGAACACACAATTATCCTGTATCCAGCAAAAAAAATGGCTTCTTGTAGGCAACAATAGATTTTTATTGTCTGCACAAATGGACGATAAGATAACATACAGGGTTAGTGTCCCTTTAAAGGTTTTAGGTTGCATTACATTTTTAACCCCATCATGTAACAACGTTTTGAGTTGTGGTACAGTTATGATACTATCAATATGATTTACACAAGCGCAACACTAAATTTGTTGGTTTCTTGGAATAAAGTTACCGCTTGCTTCGATGTTTTAAAAATGTGCAATGCCCCCATCTAAGCGACTTCCAATCTGAATTCCCGCTAGCACATGTCAGTGTAAACATTATTGTAGATATGTGGCAATTGCTTGACACCCAATTACAGTACAGACCTGTTCCACCTCTCCTGACAGGCTGCCAGGGTTGTTCACAGTAGCTACAGATCTGGACTGCAGCACAGAATGCCAGAAGAAGCCACTAAAGCCACGAGAAGTCAGTAAACACGCCCCTGAAATCAAAAATGAAACTGAGAAAACAGAACTGAGGTATAATAATCGATGTAGTGAAACAACCCCTTTAAGATTGTTGGACTTTAGATTTGGGGAGTTTAGAAAGGACAGTGTTGTACAAAATGGTGCTAATATACAGTCTTTAGGGCACCTGTGTATACTGTATACACCACTACATGGAGGTAATATACAGTCTGTAGGGCACCTTTGTACACTGGTATATACCACTATATGGTCACTATATGGGGGTAATATAGGTCTTTGTATACAGATCTTTATTCAGTAATAGTATAGGGGTATTATTCAGTCACTGTTTGGTGGTAATTTGTGGTTGTGTTCTTGCGGTATAATAAGGTCCATATGTAGTAGCTCTATTGGTAATGTTGATCTGGGTATAGTGGGATTTGTCTGGTGGCAGTATGATGGTGAAATCTATGGTGAGGTGTTCATTCCTCGTATTATCTAGTGACTGCATGACCTAAGAGGTCCTGGTAAATTTTTGTGGTCGGGGAGGCAGGCGGGGCCCCATCCAAAAGCTTGCTATGGGGCCCAGGCTTCTCTAGTTACGCCTCTGCTGGGGACCAAGTTCAAAATATCACGGATTGGGTTGACAGATTGCTGCCTGGGGTTGGTGAGAATCCGGCTGCCATAGTCTACATTGGCACCAATGACAAAGTTAGAGGTAGGTGGAGTGTCCTTAAAAATTATTTCAGGGACTTAAGCCAAATGCTCAAGGCAAAGACCTCCAAGGTAATATTTTCAGAAATACTACCTTACCACAGGCCATACCAGAGAGACAGCAGGATATTAGAGAGGTAAATAAGTGGCTCAAAAATTTGTGTAGGAAAGAGGGATTGGAAAACTGGGATGACTTCTGTCATGTGAAGGGGGCAGCTATATTGTGGGAAAAAATGGCCAGGAAGTTGGAGGAATATTTAAACTAGGGACTAGAGGGGAGGGCAACTACACATATAGCATGCAAGATAGTGAAGATAGAGAGAAGGGAATTAGGAATAAAACAAGAGGTGGGGTGGGGTGGAGTGGAGGGAGGGGGTAGTAGTAGTTAATAAGGACTATTGTAACAATTGAAAAACAAAAAAACTTCTAAATTGCAGGTGACCAATGCAAGGAGTCTCACCAACAAAATACATGAATTAGAATTACTTATTGCTGTAGAAAACTTTGATATAGTGGGAATAACTGAGATTTAAAGAGATTGCAAAAACTGAAAGGGGGGGAGGGGGGATGTCTTTATGAAAAATCCTGTCTGAAGCCAACACTGCGGGAAGATATAGATATAGGGAATGTGCATGTGGTGTCATTATGGGTAGATGTATATGGGTCTAATAACAATAATAAAATTCTACTAGAGGTCTGCTATAGGCCCCCAAATATTACAGAACCCATGGAAATAAATAAAATATGTAAAATAATGATAAAGACAGCAAAGCTGGAGACAGAAAGACATATTGCCATAGAAAGTAAAACTAACCTCCAAATATTTTTTAGTTATATAAATAGTAAAAAGATTAAAACTGAAAATGTTGGCTCTTTGAAAAGAAGTGAGAGAGGTATTGTAGAGGGCAATAAGGACAAAGCAAACTATTAAACAATATTTTCTCCACTGTATTTACCAATGAAATGACCTTCCTGTTGATGGGCAGAGGGATGGTGTAAACTTGACTTAAAACTTTCTTGTATAACCCAGGAAGAAGTGCAGCTCCGCCTTAAGAAAATTAAAACCGACAAATCACCAGGTCCTGATGGTATACACCCCCGTGTGCTAAGGGAAATAAGTAATTTGATAGACAGGCTTCTATTCTTAATATTTATGGACTGTCTAACACTGGGTTATGTCCCAAAGGATTGGCGCATAGCAAATTTGGTGCAAATATCCAAAAAAGGGGTCAAAAAGTGATCCTGGAAACTATAGGCCGGTAAGTTTAACCTCTGTTGTAGGTAAAATATTTGAAGGTTTTCAAAGAGATGCTATCCTGGAGTATCTCACTGACAATAAATGTATAACGCCGTTCCAGCATGGGTTTATGAAGGATCGGTTCTGTCAGACTAATCTCATCAGCTTCTATGAGGAGGTTAGTTCTAGACTAGATCGGGGTGAGGCATTGGATGTCATATATCTAAGTTGCTCTAAAGAAGTGATGGCGAACCTTTTTAAGACCGAGTGCCGAAACTACGACCGAAAAAAACTTTAGTTACCGCAAAGTGCCGCTGCCGCCGGCACGAAGTAGAGAGGTGACGTGGAAAGCGGGTCCTCACATAAACTAATACGAGGGATGTGACGCCGCTTAGCCCATCCCTCTGCCTTATTTCCATTATACAGTGACCATATTGTGGTAGATAGCAGTGTAAACAGGTGCTCAGCACACAGTTAACTGAATAATACCACATCACCACGACCACATATCACCACCACATAGTGACTGAATAATACCGCCACGTATCACCACCACAAAGTGACTGAATAATACCGCCACACCATTACTGAATATAAACCATTACACTTTGCACACATATAAGAGATTACATTTCAGGCACATTTAGTGACGTTTCTCCAATGAGTCGTTCACTTTCCCTTTTCTTCTCCATCCGGTTCACACCTTAATGCTGATTTCTCCCGACCAACACTCATCCCTGCAGATTTAGACACAAATACCTTAGAATCCTCACTTTTCCAGTAACTCCTTACTTATAGCTATATAAGTCCCCTAAGTTAGGTAGGTGTATAGGTCCCCTCAATTAGGCAGGTACATAGATATATGTCTCCTCAGGAAAGCAGGTATATAGATATAGTTCCCCACAGGTAGTATACAGGTCCCCACAGGCAGTAGATAGATAGCTCCCCACAGGCAGTATACAGACAGATAGCTCTCCCCACCAGTCAGTATACAGACATATAGCTCTCCCCACAGGCAGTATACAGACAGATAGCTCTCCCCACTAGCCAGCATACTGTATATATATATATATATATATATATATATATATATTATATATCTCCCCACAGTAGTATACAGCCAGCACTCTCACCACAGCAGAAATACAGCCAGCATTTCCCCCACAGCAGTATAGCCAGCCTCTCCCCACAGCAGTATTTTGCCAGCTCTCCCACGCAGTATATTGCCAGCTCTCCCCACAGCAGTATACAGCCAGCACTCTCACCACAGCAGTATACAGCCAGCACTCTCACCACAGCAGTATACAGCCAGCACTCTCCCCACAGCAGTATACAGCCTGCACTATCCCCATAGCAGTATACAGCCTGCTCTCTCCCCACAGCAGTGTACAGCCAGCACTATCCCCACAGCAGTATACAGCCAGCACTATCCCCTACAGCAGTATACAGCCAGCTCTCCCCACAGCAGTATACAGCCAGCACTATCCCCACCATGCCAGTATATAGACAGTACAAATAAAATAATAACACTATTATACTCGCCTTACCTCTGTCCCAGCCGCGCGCTCCTCTTCTGTCCTCTCCATCCCAGCGCGGGACGCTCCTCCGGCAGCTCCTCGGGCGCACAGCCTATGACGAGCTGCGCCCAAGGACAGGAAGCGGCGCGATGATGTAACTACATTGCGTCGCTGCCCAGCTGAGCATATGGGGCCGCCACGGACCCTCAGCGCTGAGCGTCCCCGGCGGGTCCCGACTCTCGCTGTGTTAGGCCTGGGGCCTACCGGAGGCCCCAGGTCTGACACTGTGACATGGACGGCGCGCTCTGGCAGCGCAGCGTCCAGGTGACAGTGCAGGAACCCAGCGAGTGGCCACCTTGGTACGCGTGCCAGCAGAGATGGCCCGGCGTGCTAATTCCGGCACGCGTGCCATAGGTTCGCCACCGCTGTTCTAAAGCATTTAATACTGTGCTACATAAAAGGTTGTTAAGTAAAATGAGAATGCTTGGGCTGGGGGAAAATGTTTGCAAGTGGGTAAGTAACTGGCTGAGTGATAGAAAACAAAGGGAGGTGATTAATGGTACATACTCAGACTGGATCCCTGTTACCACAGGTTTCAGTATTAGGCCCTATCCTCTTTTATGGAGTTTTCCAATAATCTTTAGACCTCATGCATATAGCAGTATTATAGATTAGTATTGTAATACAGCAACCATAACCTACTATATTTCATTCTGAACCTACATATGTGATGTGCTCCAGAGTATTCTGCTTAGAGGGGCATTTCCCTCAAAAAATTTCCTCTAGGTTACATTATGGTGCCTCATAGAAGCACAATATGGTGGCACAAAGAATGCCTATGAATTTTTACTGTGGACCTATATGGCTTCTGCATATAAAATACCAGATCAGCGTGCACGCTGTTGTCATCTTGAGTTGGGTGTTTAAGATAAGATCATTACAAATTCAATGGATGAAGGGTTCTTGGTGCTAAAACAGGCACTTTAATGGAAATGCATACATTTCCATAAAAATAGGTTTCCAAAACATTAACCATGGGTCTGGCCTCATATGAAGTACGGGATCATCTTTTTAGGCCAAACATTTGGTATATTTCTAATGGATTCCATGATGGGAATGCGCAGACAGATGCAAGCAAATGTCATATTTCTGGACCCAAAAACAATGTATAGGTTTTTTTTTTTTTTGTATTGCCTTAAAGGTCCCTTGATGATGCATCCATTGCAGTACTTCACTGAGGGGGCAGAGCTGAATAATATTTTGAAAGGGTTTGGGGCAGGTTTCCGGGTACGTTTTTAAGTTTAGTTTTGTCTTCTCTTTTATCGGATTTGGAGTTGACAAAAAATTTAAATTTGCATTTAAAATTCCCAAATGCGCTTTAAACCCCTTAACGACCACCAGTGTGATTGTGAGCTTCCAAACGTTCACAGACCTGAGCTGACATCTGGGCTATGTAATTTTTGTCTCTGAGGGGGGTTTAATTTTGGCCCGGTTACAAAATTTTAAATTTATGTCTTTTTGGGGGAAACTTGTATAAAGGGGGTTTTGGTCTAAAACTTACTTTTTTCCCTATAAGTTTCTATGGGGAAAAAGTGAGTTTTAGACCAAAACCGTTTCATACATGTGGCCCTTTGTCTTAGTGATTTACAAGATCTTCATGTTTTCAAGATCTTTTTCCTAATCCGTACAGTGCTGCCACCACCATGCCTTACCCCTTTCCCTTTTTCCTCCCCACGTTTCTCAAAAACTTAAATTCCCCTTTACAGTACGCCAAAAATATAAGGGATCTATAAAAAACTTCACACTACACAGTTTAAGGGGTAAACCCGTGATACAAGTCACTAAGCTAAAATAAACCTTATAATTAGATATGTATTGTTTAGAAGCTTTTTGTGCCTGGCCATGTGAGACAGACATCTCATTCATATGCCCATAGCCGGGCTATCTAGTTTCCCATGTAGCATTGCATGGCCTATAAGTCTCTGTACACCTTTATGGTGAGAGGCTACCTTCCTAGAGCTACATCTCAGAGCAAAGATTAATTTTGCTACCGGGTATTAAATTGGAAAAAGGGCTTGTTGGCACGTTCTGATATTGAGCCGATGGGTCACATGTTTTGCTGTCCCCCATTTAGGTTTACCCTAAACAAGGGAGAAACATAAAGGGGGGGCATGTCCGTTCCATCCCAGTTTTCGGCGCATTAAATCATTTAAAAGTCCCCCCCTGAAAGTCTGATATTACAAAAATCGCCGTAAGATTACCTTTTGCCCCTAAAATGGCGCATTGCATAAAAAAGCGCTTGTGATTGGCGCTTAGATATCTTTGGGTATAATGTAATGGCCTATCGAGGCTCTTTGCCGACGGAGGGAAAATTTAATGCGTCTCATAGGCGCTTTAAAACGGGGGCCACATGCACCGTTTACAAAGTGTCGTGACGGCTTTAAATTACCATTTTGGGTGTTTTGACTTTTCATTACAACAAAAATATGGGTCAAAAGGGGTTTTGGGCAAAAAGACTAAAACTGGCGTTGGCGCCCAAAGTTTTTGTTCGGGGGAAAGTTGTTTCCTAAGAAAATACAGAGGTCTGACTTTTTGGGTTTAGTGATTCATTCTGCAGCATGAAGCAATCCCCAACCACGGGGGAGCTATTATTCTTGACATTTTTCTTTCTTACGGCAGCAGGACAATCGTTAATAAGTCACAATGGCTTCTTCTATTAGTATGAATTATAACATACTAATTTTAACATTTTTAGAATTTTGTGCTCTTACTATGTTAGTATGGTTAGTGGTTATTTGCTTTAGTTCTGTCTGTTCTTATCTTTGTGTTTGCCAGGGGTTCTGAGACTTTCAACAGCAAGAATGGCACCATCAGCAGGGCTATTCCTGACATCAAAACAGCTGAAACCTTGAAGAGAAACATGTCTGATCCCATTATAAATCATTGGGATCTGTTGGGATCTATTCGACAACATGTCTGTTATAGCTGCCAGGGCTTTGTTATGGAAGCTCAAAAATTTAATAATTTTCATCCAGCAAACTATTATGGGTATCCTTCTCTTAAACCTCACCCTTTTCACAGTCCCCAAAAAAATATACTTAGGCTTGGTCAATTAAATATTTCTTTGTTACTTATGTCAAATAACCTGTACATAGTCCATGATGACTTTCAAATAGACAAGTAAACAATTCACAGAAACCTGGTAGTGCATGTATCCAATTCACTTCCGACATTTCGGAAGATTCCACTTCCTTGCTCGAGAAAGCTAGGTGATGTGTTGGTCAGCTCAGTGGCTCAAGAAGAAAGATAACGTAATGTGATCAAGTGGGTTGGATACATGCACTGCCAGGTTTCTGTGAAATGTCTACTTGTCAGTATGAATGTTATCGTGGACTATGTATATATTATTTGAAATATTGGACTAACCAAGCCTAAGTACGTTTTCTTTTAGCCTTTGTTATGGAAGCCCATGCACTACTGTTAAAAGAGTCATAAAAACAGTATACAGGCAGTCCCCGGGTTACAAACGGGATAGGGACTGTAGGTTTGTTCTTAAGTTGAAATTGTGTGTAAGTCGGAACAGGTATATTTATTAAATGTAATTCCAGCAAAAACTAATTTTTTTTAGTTTTGGATAGTGCAGGGAACAGTTTTTACACTTGTTTTGCTGTCTGTGCCCTTTTTTAGGAGATTTCACCTAACATTCTGTATCTCATGTGCAGCTGTGGCATGCTGGCACTTGGTTATCATGCGGCGTGACTCAGTGTTGAATGTCAGCCACGCCCATAAGTCTCCTTTTGGTAACTGGGGGAGTATGAAAGGGTCGGAACAATGTAAGTCGGGGACTGCCTGTATCTGTATATAGACAAAAATGCCTGCACTTTAATGCCAGAGTCCACCTAAGTCCTAGATACACAGACTAGAGTTTCCATGTGTCAGCATTGGCCACTTACCGGTTTTCTTTTCATCGCCATTACATATTTCGTTGTTGTAGGTGGACTGGTTTCATTCCCTTTATTCACACAGTCTTATAGCAATAAAGTAACCTTTAATATAACTCGGTGTTGTCCTTCTGGCCCTTTGCCTAATCTTGATAAATCCTGTACTTTGCATTAAAATAACATTTCTGGGCATCTGGTTCAATACACCACCCTCTTAGTACTATATGTAGAGTGCACAATGTACTTTTATCATTTTATCCTGCAGCATGGGCCTAATAAAATAAAAATGTATAAAACCTTTAAAAAAAAAAAAAGAAAAACTAAGAGCGAGGTTCATGCAAGTAAAATAATGTGAGACAGATGTTCTTAAACGAGATATTCCCCCAGTTGGTAACACCTGTCTGACAACCCCCTCCAAAAAAGAACCCTCAATCAGGTATATGCATTGAGAAATGTAAAAAAAGGAAAACAATGTTTGGCTCCTAGAGGAATTTGAACCTTGGAAACCTTAGCTGAAAGGCAGAGGAGCTAATCATTGAGCTACATTGCAGCTATTCACAGCTCCCTTATTTTAGGTTACTTGACGTTGCATACACAGACCTTTGAGACTCCGAAGTGAGCACGCTGTGGGGAAGGGCATGGTGATGTTGAAGCGGCTGGGTCACATTGATATACAGTTCAAACAAATCATACATGCCCTCTTTTGAAGACACTGAAAACTAAAGAGAGGAAAACAGGACATGAAATGCTTTCATGATAAAACCTCTTTAACCCCATAACGACTCGGGGCAAATAAATATGTTCCAGTGTCACTAAGGGCTTTGTAGCGGGTCACGCAAAATCCGCTACAAGCTGGCGGTTGCTAGCAGTAATTGCAGCTAAACCCAAAGAAGTTCAGCACAGGATGGTGCTGACAAATCACCCACTTTTTTGCCCACAGAAGCCGCGCAAACATGGTTTGGGGTGTCTAAAAAATGAGAAATGGTGCCGCGCCCTTTCCCCCTCACCCCCAAACCACCCCCGGGGCGAAATTGATATCCCAGTGGTTTAAACAAATCAGTTGGAAGTCCTCTACGAATTGGAATAAAATTCATCAAAAAAGTTTCCCCTGCTTTCCAACTGGTAGAATAAAAAGTGGGTTTCATCCGAAAAAAAAGCCCTCTCATCGAAGTAGGTTTGTCAAAAAAATTATTGGTCACAAAAACAGGGAAACCGCTTGCAATTTCTAACCCAAAATGTTTGGTTTTTTTACAGTTCAAAACAAAAAAAACGATCTGTTTGGATTCCCGCATTTGTATAAACCTGTAGAATACAGAGAACACTCTTTATACTGGAGGTGAAATCCTAAAAAAAAAAACACAAAACATGGTGCAAAGTACTTTTTTTTTTTACTTTTTTGCCCCAATTGGATTTTTTTTTTGGGGTTTTCCCAAATATTCTTGTTTGGGTAAATAACCCCATTAGAATTTGTACATCTTGTCCTGTAAAATAAAAAGCCGGGTATGTTAGGTAGGTGAAAAAAAATTTAAAAAGCATGGCACGGGAAAGGCGAGGGGAAAAAACAAACGTTCTAAGAAAAGAAAACGAAAGGGCCCCTTAAAGGGGTGTTATCGTTTCATTAAATGGTCTTCAAAATAAGGGGACAGTGAAAACAAGAACTTTGCAATTGGGGTATAGCAAAAACGCTTTTTCAATGTCCCCTTTTCTTTTGTTTTTATTTACAATGATTCAGTGTGGGTTTTAATCCCTCCTGATCCTCCTCCTTTCAATTTATAGCGAGAGTCTTTAATTCTGTAAGCCCCTGGGGCGATTCACGGGCTGTGTGTCTGAATAGAGTTTGGGGCCGTGCATTTTCTGTTTCCACACCCAGAGAAAAAAGACTGCAGCAGATTGTACAATGAGAAAACATGACAGTTTTTTCCCCCTTGCCTAACTCTCCTGATACACCAGATCTTAGAAAACTGTAATACAACTCCAGTATGAGAGAACAGTGCCAGATTAGATTGAATGCACCTGTGGTTGTTTACAGCTCTTTTAAAATAAGACTGAGGGGGGAGAACGTGTATGTGGACCAGAGGGGGGGGGGGGAGTCTCAGCCAGCATGGGGGGGATGATGCTCAGTGGGAGGGGAAAAAAACGCCCCTGCATTACAGAGTTGAGAAGCTAAGAGCATGTGAAACAGCCGAATAAAAAAGCGATTCTCCCCTTTAAGGAGTTAATCAAAGACAGGATATTAAAACAAACAGGATTTTTCTGTATGATTTTCTGTATGAAGCAAAGTAAAGAAGAGATAAACTCAGTCTATTGTCCTTTCCCTGGAAAATGATTCCACCTATGACATATTTATTAAATGTGAAATTGAAGACTATTGAAACTAGCCCTCTAATACATTTTTAATTGATAAAATGTGTGAGATGCTTTGTAAGAAGCTGCTAAACCCATGCTTTCCTTACCTTGGGTACAACTACCAAAAGGGGTGGTTTGGGGGGACCCCTGTTTTTATATAGGAATAAATTTTGTTTTATAGATAATGTGATATATAATATGTATGTAAAATATACTTTTAAACTCATGTCCAGTACTATGTAGCCTGTCTGGAGTTACCAGGGGATAAAGGGACTAAAGGGGGCAGCTACAGTTTAAAAGTAACCCCTATCTAAAAAGGGCCGGGGGTTGAAGCGTTTAAAAAGGTGTTGGGAAATTTGGTTGTAGTTATTTGCAGCAAAAAGAGGTTGTCTGACCACCAGCCGGCAATAGGACAGAGGCAGGCAGGCCACTACATTGGGCCTAGAGAGAGAGAACTACTCACAGAAATAGTTGAGATAGAGAGATAGCAAAAGAGAGATAGAGAGCAAGAGAGAGAAGTGGGAAAACCACCAGTGAGGAAGAAGAAATAGTTTGTCAGACAACACCAGCCAACCGTTAAATCCATGGTGATGGGGTATGGAGCGCGCCTGGTCTTCCAGAGTTTGTAGAACTTAACTACATCATTGGGCCTAGAAGATCACTAATTGCTGTGTGGGAAGTGGAAGTAGAGGCTAGTGAGGGGCGACTGCTGCAGACAGAAAGTGATTGAAGAATTGAAAGTGAGAGTATCTTCTTGTGAATTATTGTGAAACAGTAATAGTACAATTTTAAAGCTTGTGTGTGTTAAAAATTTTACCCCAAGACTTTAAACTGTGCTTCTCTGGGTTCTTTTGATCCCTACAAACCCTTGCCCCCCCAGTGCCCTATTCAACTACGGTCTGCACTCCTGCATTCTTTGTCCCCGCTTCATGCTTTTTTCAATACTGTGGACGAGGCAGCCTCCATGGTTTTGCTTGTGTGCATGTGGCCTAACAACCCCAGGATTCAAGGAAGCTGGGATACAAGTAAACATTTGATGGAGCCCCCCATCTTTGAGTCCCGTGTGTGATAGGAGGGATACTGGACACCAGAAAAAAAATTTTTTTATTTTCATATAAAAAATACAGAGAGAATAATTTCCCAGTTACTAACAGCAGACTTCAGTGCGACAGTTTATTCATACACAGATGGGTAGTAAACCCCAAAAAGGCTACATCTTCACGGCCCTGGTTTTTGGTCAGACTTTATGCCGACTTTAGTCTACACAGCTCAGATTTTCTGAGGTAAGATTTCAAAAAAAAAAATTAGAACATGTTCTATAAGGAAAACAGTGGGTTATAGTACAGTTCTATTGAATGGGGCACTCAAAACCCACAGACACAAAAACCAAACAAAAACAAGCAAAAAAACGAAAACCGGGTGTAAAATACTGATTGGGTTCTAATTATAATCCGACCAGTATTTTGTTCTTGACGTGAAAAAAAAGCCTAAAGCAGCTTTGCATTTCAAGGACCATCACAGTTTTTTTTCCCTTTTGGTTTTAGAAATTACTTCTAGGGACACAATGGTGCCAGTCACTTTTTTTACCGCAGCGTTTTCAGGGTTTCTCATTGCTACCCCTGGGTCATGTGCCCGCACCACAATGGTTGTGTGACCCAGAAAAATGAGTCTCTTTATGCATTCCTACGGGGGGTTTAAGTAGTCTCATAGGAATTTTTAAAAGAGGCAGGTACCTGTTCAAAAGCATGTGTCATTTAGTAATCAGGGCAGGGTTTTGACCTTGGGCACAGCCCCAAGCAAGACAGAGTTCCGGTCGGATTCGGGTTAAGAATCCGACCAGTATTTAATCGCCTTCTGAATGGTTTTAGGGCACGGTTCTGTCTGCGGTTTGCAGATTCAGCCGTTTCCCCTAAACCATTGAACACTTCATGTTCCGCTGGTAGAATTTGTATGTTCCAAGTTTTTTTAGACGGTTTTCGGATTTGAAATCCGACCATCAGAAAATCTGAGCTTTGTAGATTACAGCTCACATTTACTATTAAAGTCTATGGGGATGGTTGACAGTCGGATATCAAATCCAAAAACTGTCTGAAAAACCGACTAAAAAAACCCGTGCTGTGTGAATGTACCCTAAGGCTATGTCTACACGGCAACTGGTGGTTTGGAAATCCGACAATAGAAAATTTTGTGCGGGTGTAAACTAAACCTAAGATTTTTATTGTGGTTATGGATCGGGTTTACGTTGGTTTTTGTGGATTCTAAATATCAGCTTCAAAATCCAACCCAAAAAAAACTGCTGTGGATACATGGCCTAACAAAGACTGTTGCATCATCCAGAAATCTGTTGCAGGCAGGAAAGCAAAGTTACTGGACTACAGTAACCAAAAAGAATTTTCAAGAACTAAAGGAAAAAAAAATAGGTGGTCCTTTTAGGGGATTACTTTTAGGGTTTACCCTCTAGTCATACTTTATTTTTTGGGGTTTAAAGGGGGTTTTGCCTGGTGAGTTATTCCCTCTTAATTGTCTGGAGAGACATAAACAAAGCACAGCCCCTTTACGCTAGAGGGAGGGGCCTTTTGGAGCAAACTCAGGAAGAGAGAAGCGGGAGCTTTGTGAAATGTGTACTCAAATAAAACATTAAAACCCGTGGATTCTCTATACAAAAGACAAAACATCTTTTCCACAGCCCCCTTAAAAGCTCAGTCAAGTTCCTGTCTCAAATAAAAAAGTGCAGAAAACGCAAGGGGGACCCGATCAGTCCTCCGGAGCTGGTCTACTAATGCAAACTTTTAAGTAACTAAAAGGGTTTTTAAAGAAAGCTTAGCTTTAAGGCTTAGTTTTTGTAAACAATATATTTAGAAAAGTGATTTAAATACCATTTTTGGGGGATCCCTCAAATTACATTGTGGCAAAACCCCTTTAAGTTCAGTTAAGCTTTAAAAGGGGATTTCCAAAATTTAAACGGATCATATTCATTAAATGAAATTTGGCCAATGCTTACAATTTCAGCAGGACTAGCAGATTATCTAATGTACATGGGAGTGTTCTGATTTTCCCAAAGCAGATGCCAAGCAAAAAAGGATAGAACATGGTGGATTTCAACATGCTGAGTTCATTGTTAACTTGAAAAAAAAACGTTGCTGAGATGTCCCTTGAATTATTTTAAATTTTCTTCGGAATAAGCACAGTTTCCAAAATAAGCATGCCTGTATATGGGTGGGAGGGCCAGGGGCAATAGCTGCTGGTCCAGCAAACTTAAATGGCAAGCTGAATATTAGTAAAAAGAACAAGTAGTTCTGCAAAAAAGTTCAAGCTCAGAGGAGGATCGTTCTGATTGACCACACTGCAGTCACAAGGTACAGTATATTGAATTGAATTGGTTTCTTCTGTTTCCCAAAAAATAATAAGCATATACTCACCTTGCAAAGCTCCCACTGCTCCAGTACAGACAGTTCTGTAGTCTCCTGCTAGTCTGACTGTACTTGGCCACATTGATAAGGTGTTATATTTGACACCTGACGGTGGCAGACAGTTACTGACCATAGCAAAAATGTATGCTGCATTGGACATTGATGCGACAAAGTAAATAAACACTTTTGGAGGAACCAAAGATGAGACGTGGTGGGAATGAAAAGCGAGAATATGTAACTATTTGTTGTTTTTACCCATTTGCGGATTTTACTGGGTGTGTTTAAACTTAAAAAAAAACAAAAAACATTTGAAGCCTTTTCAGCAGTCTTCTAAACTTTTCATGGTTACATTTATTGAGGCGATGTGTTTTATCTATATTTATGTCGATGTTTCCATTCCAAATCATTGAACACTGTAAAAAATCTTCCCTGGATATACAATGTGACTCATGATATCCCGGCTAAATGATATATTTGATTTCTTTACAATGGAGTGGTTTGAGTCAAATGACGCATTTCACATCAATATGACAAGCACTGAGTGATGCTACAACAACATTCATCCAAAAGTGCACAAGTTTATGAGTTACCAACACCCTTTATGTATATAGCCCCAACATAGTCTGAAACACGTAATAATCAGTAAAAGCAAGATACATACAAAAAACAAATATAGTAAAATAACAAAAAAGTTTTTTGAGTGGAGGAAAGCAGTGAGTGGACCAGACACTTAATTTGACATTCATAGGCCTCAGTAAAAAAAAAAAAAAAACTATAACAGGGACCCCTAGGCATGTGCCGTCCGTCTATGATACTAATATCCTTTTACATGGCAGACAGACATCTACCTCCCTGAGGGCACCAGGTGTGACTGCTACCTCTGCACCTCCTATAGCTGCTTACAGGAAAGGACCTAAAGCTGCCCATAGATATTTATGGTGTATCTGTCATTGTTAATATCTATGAGGTGAAAGTACAACTTGATTCAATAAACTAGAGCGGTCTGAATTAAAAAGGAGTAGAAGAAAGAGGCTGAGCATCCACTATAGACTTTGAATTGTTTAATGGTGGTAACAAGACTTTCCATAGGTGGTGGTTACTTATCCCCGGACACCTAAGCATGTTAGGGCATATGGACACCATGATAGGAATCAGGGGCGTAACTAGAGAAGCCAGGGACCCAAAGCAAACTTTTGGATGGGGCCCCCCCCCCCCCTTCTCCCTGACCACGACCATGTACCAGGACATGCTGTTAGATAAGTAGTAATACAAGGGACAAATACCTCACCATAAATATCACCATCATACTGCTACCAAAAAAATCTCACTATACCAAGACTACCAAGACTAACATTACCAATAACACTATTACATATGGACCTGACTATACCACCAGAACACGACCACAAAGTGACTGAATAATACCCCTACACTATTACTGATCAGGACACAAAGACAATAGTACTCCCAAATATAGTGACCATAATAGTGGATATACTAGTGTACACAGGCTCTGCAGACTGTATATAACCACCATCAGTGACCATTATAGTGGTAGACACCAGTGTACACAGGCTCTGTAGACATAAGTATTTACAGTGTTGTTACATACTTGTGACTCACAGGTGATGTTTCTCTGACGAGTCGTTGACTTTCCCCTATGTTCTGCATCGGTCCAGTCCGCCACCCATAAATGACATCTCCCGACCACTTGTCCCTGCAGATTTAGACACAAATATCTTAGAATCCTGACTTTTCCCAAAGCACCTCCCCCCCTGGCAAATATGGGGTGCATTTAGGCAGGCGGGGTTTAGATAGGATATAAAAGGGCCCCAAATAGCAGGTTTAGGTACCCAAATAGAGTGCCCATATAGGCAGGCCGGGTTTAGATAGCTCTAGGGAGCCCTATAGGTAGACGGGGGTTAGGTGGGGCTATAGGGGCATTATAGGTATGGTTTAGGTAGCTAAAGGGGCCCCTTTTAACTAGACAGGCAGGCTTCGGGGGCTATTAGGTAGGAAGCTTTTGGGGGCTATAGGGGCTACATAGGCAAACAGGCTTCACGGTAGCTATAGGGCTATGCAGGGAGGATGGGGGGGATAAAGGCAGGCTTATGGGGGTCTACAGGACAGGCTTTTGTGGGTATACAGGCAGGCTTATGGGGGTATACAGGCAGGCTTATGGGGGTTACAGGCAGGCTTAGGGGGGTTTACAGGCAGGCTTATGGGGTATACAGGCAGGCTTATGGGGGTATACAGCAGGCTATGGGGTTACAGGAGGCTTATGGGGGTATACAGGCAGGCTAGGTGTATACAGGCAGGCTTATGGGGGTATACAGCAGGCTATGGGGTATACAGGCCTGGTTATGGGGATATACAGCAGGCTAATGTGATATACAGGCAGGCTAATGGGGTATACAGGCAGGCTTATGGGGGTATACAGCAGGCTATGGGGGTATACAGCAGGCTAGGGGTTTACAGGCAGACTTATGGGGGTATACAGCAGGCTATGGGGTATACAGGCCGGCTTATGGGGGTATACAGCAGGCTATGGGGTATACAGCAGGCTAAAGGGGGTTTTTTACAGGCAGGCTTATGGGGTATACAGGCAGGGGTAAAGGGGTAATTTCAGGCAGGGTTATGGGGTATACACAGGCTATTCGGGTATACACAAGCTATGGGGAATACAGCAGGCTATGGGGTATTACCCGGCAAAATATGGGGTATACCAGCGCTATGGGGGTATACAAGCAGGACTATTGGAGTAACAGCAGGCTTATGGGGTATACAGGCAGGTTATGGGGTATACAGCAGGCTTATGGGGTTACAGCAGGCTTTATGGGTATACAGGGAGGTAATGGGTATACAGGCGGGTTATTTGGGGTTACAGCAGCTATGCGGGTAAGACAGCAGGCTATGCGGGTAAACAGCAGGCATGGGGGATACCAGGCTATGGGGTATAAAAGCAGGGTTATGGGGTATACAGAGCTTAATGGGGTATTTCAGCGGGCTATGGGGTAACAGCAGGCTATGGGTTAAGGCAGGGCTTATGAGGTATACAGCAGGCTTATGGGGGAACAGTCAGGCTATGGGGGTATAAGGCAGGCTATGGGTATACAGGCAGGCTAATGGGGTATACATTTGGCTAATGGGGTAATACCCGGCAGGTTATGGGGTTTTACAAGGATGGCCTATGGGCAGGTAAAATAAGGGAAATAGTTAATTTACCTCGGTCCCACCTCCCGATGCTCCGCTCTCTACTTTCCCTGCAGCCTCTGCGCTCAGCGCTGCGGCGCGGTGATGTGACGTTTACCGCGCCCCGGGCCCACGTGATCACAAGGCCGGCAGGGAAGTAGCAAAAGAGGGACGATCGGCGTCCGCTCTGCTATCTCCAGGCCAGCGCTGCCTGAACACTCGGTAGCTTCGGAGGCGGGATGCGCCGGGCCCCTCAGCTCCCCGCCCGCCGCAGTGAACTGTTAAGTTCACTGCCAGCAGGCCCAGGAGCGGCATTACCGGGGTAGCGGACGCGGTAGCAGCTGCCCCGGGGCGCGGGCCCCCTAAGCGCATGGGCCCCGGCAACTGCTAACCCCCCCGCTACCCCGGTAGTTACGCCCCTGATAGGAATCCCATGTCTGTATAAATGGCTCCCATTCTGGAAGATTTGAGCTGTCTTTGTATTACAAGAACAAATACTCTTCTGAATGGCCTCTATGTGATACTGTTTCTCCTGAAGTAGCTACTTTAAAGTGGTTTTGTGGATCTTAAAATCAGTTCTGATATTCTTACTTTAATATTTTCCTCCTCTCTCTTGTTGTCCTAACACATGAATGGCTTGTTGTCCAGTGATGATAGTCTTCAATCACTGGTACATTGCCTGTGTGACCAAAGGTTGGCCACCATGTTCATGTGGCAATAGGCAACACATCATCACAGTCCAATTACAAATTAAATGAGTAGGGAGAGAAACAGGAACCAAATAGTCTAGTTCAGAGCTTGTAAAATTTTGTCTTCAGTACCTCAGTAACAGAGCCATCAAAACATCTGGGGCCCCTCAGAGGTCAACAGAAAATGGAATACAGAATGTGTATACCTTAGTCCTTAGGTCATATACAGGGCCCAAAAAAATGTATTTACGTCAACCTTTTTTACCCCAGAGTCTTCCAAAGTGCCCCCAGTGCAAGTCACAATCCTTTAGTACCACCCATAGTGCCCCTGGTAGCAGCTACTGTGCCCCAATTATCACAGAATATGCTATTCTTAGGGGTCTCCTTTTTTGTTACAAGAAGGTAGTTGGAAGTGGCTCCTTTGGGACCCTCCAAAGGCGAGGACAAAATGCTTTTTTGGTTCTAATCATTATTTCCCAACCCTTATTTTACACCTGTTTTTTTGGGTTTTTGGTTTTTTTTATTATTTATTAAATTTTTAATATTATAAAAATTATATATATACTCCGGACTGTATTAGAACAAGGAGGCATCCCTTTCGTCTTGAGGAAAGAAATTTTCTACTAAACATAGAAAGGGATTTTTTACTGTTTCAGGTGAGGGGCTGTGGGGAAATTTTCTGCCAGAGGAAATTGTTTGGTGAATTCACTAAGAGAGTTCAAAAAGGGCGAGCAAAAAGGGTTGGATGCATTTCTGGGAAAATAATAATTAAAAAGTTTAGTGACCGGATTTGGAGAGAGGGCTTGACCGGGGGTTTTACCAATTCCAATTTTGGTTCGGGGAAAGGGAATTTTTTCCCTAAAAAAGAGGGCAATTGGGTCTTGTCTCATTGGGCTTTTTTGCCTTACTTTGGATCAACACTTTAGCACAATAGGCTGAACTGGATGGACAGGTTTTTTTTTCCGGCCTTACAAACTATGTAACTATGTTTGGTTTTGTCCCTTTTTTGCCGCGGGTTTTTGGCCGTCCCATACAATTGAACAGTACTAAAATCTGACATTTTCAAGTGAAATACGATGGATTATAGAACATGTTCTAAGTTTTATGACCCAGTTTTTGGATTTTAAATCCAATTTCAGAAAATCTGAGTTGTGTAGACTACAGCTCAGATTTTCTATTGAGGTCTATGGGATGATTTACAGTCAGATTTTTGCACATTCTGAATACCGAATCCACTTTAAAATACAAAAGTAAATCACTGTCGTGTAGACGTAGCCTTAGACTTGTAATTTTCTGTTCCTATGCAGATAGAGATCCCATCCTTATTCAAAAGATAAGCATCATGTCCAGGGGCAGCAGCAGTGTCCAGCAGAATCGAGGGGCAAAGGAGCCATTTAGCATGTTATCAAGAATTGTTGGGGATCTCAGATTTTGAGAAGCAATTTTGTAGCTTGTCATTCATGTTCTTACAATATATTCTCATGTCCTGGCACTGAAGAGATGAACCAAGCAAGGACATGGAGCTAGAACATTGCTTGCTATGTCTGACCTTGAATGTATAGTCTACCGTCACCACTAATGATAGAGGCTATTCAGTGGGGGATGGGGATTGATGTTACCTCTTGGGGTTTTGAATTTAGCATAACGTGACAAACATTTTTTTTTTATTTGCAGAGGCCTATATAAAATAAAGCAGCATTATAAATATGATAAATAAATCTAATTACAGCATGTAGATGAGTTGCTTTGCAGGAGTCTTTGTAAATGTTTGAGCTTGAGGTATTATGCTTGCAACTTTTTTAGTAAATACCTAAATACTCTTAGGATTATTTTTTCACAGTCTGGATTATGAGATTTTAGTGTTAAATTTGCAGTCATTCACAGGCCTTGGTGCCTGATGGGGCACATTCAAGCCTCTACCAGAGGTGGAGGACTCTAGAACCATGACATCATTGTTATACACGGAACATGGTGGTTGAGAAGCCTTGGTAAAAATTTTGCATTGGGACTCAGGAGCTTCTAGTTTAGCCCCTAAAAATCTAATTTCACAATTGGGGAATGATAACAATAAAGGACTGGATAAATTAAGATACCCAAAGAGATTATCAAAACTAGGGTTATTTCATTTTGAGAAAATACAACTTTGGGGTGAGTTAATAAATCTGTGTAACTTTATCAAGGGTCAATATAGAGATCTCTCCCAAGATCTATTTCTACCCAGGACTGTATATTGAACAAGGGGGCATTCTCTACATCTTGAGGAAAGAGAGTTTCTACATAAATATAGAAAGGGATTCTTTACTGTAAGAGCAGTGAGACTGTGGAACTCTCTGCCAGAGGAACTTGTCATGGTGAATTCACTAAAGCAGTACAAAAGGGGTCTGGATGAATTTCTAGGGCGACATGTATGAATGCGTACTTTTTTTTACTTGGCGCCGACACTCCAGTTCTAAATAGAAATAGAGGAGTGTAGAATACGACCATATGAAGACTTTTGGCGCATTACATAGAGCTTAATGCGCCAAACTTTGTATGGGGCATAGAGTGTAATGCGCCAAACTTGGCGCACTAAGCTCTGTGTAATGCGCCAAAAATCTTTTGTTTTCTACACTCTCAGAATCTCATAATCCGAGCATTGAAACATTAAGAGGGCGACATGTATGAATTCAAATGCATACTTTTTTTTTACTTGGCGCCGACACCACAGTTGTAAATAGATATAGAAGAGTGTAGAATACGACAGATTTTTGCCGCATTACACAGAGCTTAGTGCGCCAAGTTTGGCGCATTACACTCTATGCCCCATACAAAGTTTGGCGCATTAAGCTCTATGTAATGCACCAAAAATCTGTGTGTCAGCGCCATGTAAAAAAAAGTACACATTCGAATTCATACATGTCGCCCCTAGAGTGTAATAATATAACAAGTTATAGTGTCCAGGAATCGGTAGAAGGATCCCGGGATTTATCCTGATTGCCAGATTGGAGTTGGGAATTTTTTCCTTAAAATGAGGACAATTGGCTTCTACCTCATGGGGATGTTGCCTTCCTCTGAATCATTCAATAGGCTGAACTGGATGAATGTATTTCTATTTACAGCCTTATGTACTATGAAACTATGGAACCATGTAATCCTAATCACAGCCCCAGTACTTTTATGTTTGGTCTTTTATAAAAAAGTGTCTTTATTTCATATATTTTTCTCCCTGCGACATTTGGTATTTTCCCCTGTACATGGTGGTTGTTTGTAACACTTCCAACTAAAGGTATAGCTGAATACATGACTCGTCATAGACTTTAGCTGCAATCATGCATATTTAACTACATAGCCCTCCTGATTTCTCTCCCAAAACCGATTTCAAGCAAAATAAGGATTGATTATTTTTCCTGATAGGATGTAAGCCATTATCAGAGGTGTCTAACAGCAGCTAGTCTCCCTTTATATTGTAGTCGTGATGGTGGAAAGTCTATCTAATGGGTTCCTAGGTTCAGCACCTGTTAAAATTGTTAACTAAAAATAGCAAACTAATTACTAGAACATGGGTCTTCCAATGCAAGGATATTTTCTAAATTTTTGGGACAAACACCTTGGAGGTTATGTTTACCTGTCAGGAGGTCTAGGCTGGGGTATTGTCCCACGCCTCATTACTGTGAGTATCTCTTATAAAAGCAGATCTTGGTGAGGAGAAGCGCTGCAGTACAGGTTGGTAACATCCCACTTCTCGATGGTGGTGTAAGCCTACATAGAAGCCCTCTCCTGTATAAGCATCACAGGGTTAACAACAAAGGTTATCCTACCCTCTGGATCAGACAAACACAGGGCACCTCTACAGGAATAGTATTAAGGCCCATTGTTATCCAGTGTCTCATCATAGAGCACCTCTTATGTCCCCCCAAAAATCCTTCAGTAATTGCATTTGTATGGAGTTTAAAGGGGTTGTCTCACTACATCGATTCATCTTACCTCAGTCCTGTTTTCTTGGTTTCATTTTGAATTCAGGGGCCTGTTTACTGGCTTCTACTAGACTGCCAGACTGCAGTAGAAGCCAGGTCTGTAGCTATAGCAACCAGTGCTGGCAGCCTATCATGAGAGAGTAAACAGGTCTGTAGCTATAGTGACCTGAGGAACTGATGCAACCCATATAAGAGGGGATATCTCGAAATAGGTAGGATACTGTTAATGGACACATATTGCAAAGTGACTTGTTTTTGCAAGATCTTTAACATAAAAAGCAATCCTTGTAGTGAGATAACCCCTTTAATAGACCATATAAGTCTGCTTTACCCGCCTACCTACCGCAGCTCTAGAGGTGGGACCTGTAGTTGCCTTTCTACAAATGATGGGAAGGAGTCACACAAACAGGTGTTAATCCTTTTGTCTTCATATAGGCATAGTTAGGGCAGCCAGTTCCAGACAGGAGCCCCCGTTGGTCTTCACCCTGTCTTTACCTGCCCATGGCTAAGCCATCATGTATCCCTATGGCACAGCACTTATAGGTAAAATAGATCGCTGTTGTATTTGATAATTCACCTGTCCCGTTTAGTGCTTTATATATGAATGACCTTAATGCAGAGCGAGTTATCTACGGAGCTGAGCAATACAGTATCAGATTCCTATTATTTCCAGCTCGGTCTTTAAAGGCTGGGTTCTGTGGATTTGCCTGACATATACGTGTTGCTATAGCAACTTGTGGTGTTCTCGCTTGTTTGTCAGCTCCCTCGTCACAGCGTCATTATGTGCAGAGACTGCTAATTCTCTTATGGCAATTCCTGAATGTACCACGTACACAGGAGAGGGGAGGACGCGGCCTGCACCGAATTCACCTGTCTGCTGTACCATTGTGCTGCACATTCATCTCATTGTGATCACTTAAAAGCATGTGTGTGTATATCTATGTGTGTGTATATATATATATATATATATATATATATTTATATATGTGTGTGTGTGTGTATATAT